>OX451737.1:1051441629-1051629129 GCA_948472305.1 Vicia faba
CAACATAATGACTTCCATGTCTTGGAGTGTATCTGAGCTTGTAGTTAATATTTGAATCTGAATGAGGAATAGAATGGCTTTCGTGTCTGGAGCGTATCTAATATGTATCTGATTGCTGAAGTCTGAATGAGTAATAGAATGACCGCCGTGTTTGGGGCGTATCTATACTGTATCTTGACTTGAAATTATGAATGAGTAATAGAATGACCGCCGTGCCTGGGGGTGTATCCATACTGTATCTGAAATCTCTGAATAGTTGTTAACGATAGCTTTTTAATCTTATCCTGAAAATGGTAGAATGTTAGCTAAAGCACAAAGTTATGTTGCATGATATGTATGATGCAATAAAATGTGTTCCATCAATGTTTATGATATATGAATGTAATGGATGTGCATGTAAGCTGATTAGCTGTCTTGCTGAGGAAAATAAATCCTTGATAGTTGGAGATAATGAAATCTTTGACTGCTGCCGGGGAAAGTAAATCCTTGACCGATGATGGGGATTTCAAAAATATTTGATTGTTGAAGATGAGAGAACCTTGTTGATTACTGTTGGTGATAGAAAATCCTTGGCAACCTGCGGGGATTATCAAAACTTTGACAACTTCTGTGGGGATGTGAGAATCCTTCATGACTTTCCTGGGGAAATAAGGAAAAATCTGACGAACCTCTACTGGGGAATTAAAACATGGGAGGCTTCAAATGGAGAAACGGGAACTAGAATCTTCGTTCTATCAGGAAATAACTCTGTGGGGAGAGTATTTATTCTGCCGGGGAAATCAGGAGCTTGAGTTGTATGCCAATCTACTAGGGATTCCTTGTTTTGTGGAGAACTCCACTGGTGAATCGGAGGAAGTTGGATAGTATTCCACCGGGGTTTAAGATTTGGAGTTTTGGACTCCACTGGGGAAGAAAGTTTCATCTTCACTAGGGATTTGGAGCTTAGAGACTTAACTCTGATGGGAATTTTGAAACTTAACTCCACTGGGGATATATACTCCAAGGTTTTAGCTTTGTTGAGGATCTGAATAACATACTGTAGGGGATTTCTTCTGGAATAGCCTAAAGACGTTTTCCTATACTTTCGACCTATCAGTAATTATCCTTTCTCATTTCGTTTTATTTGTAAGCAGTGATTACATTCAAATGCATATGCTCATTTAACAAATCATTGGATGTTTTCAAAATAAAACATAATTGTAAAAAGAAAGAAAAGGCAAGCAAATTTCTGCACTTTGAAGTATCTTTGTATTAACTTTGTAAGTATTTTTGTACAAAGGAGACAGTCATCCTAGTAAGAGAATGTTGTCGTAAAAATTGAGAAAAAATTTATACAAAGAAATATGGCTATGTGTAACAATTCCATGGGGTTCCCATTCTGCTATAGCCTTCACAACTCTGAGTATCTTGTCCATTCGTTGCTTCATCCGCCGATGATTGGATAGATCAGAAGCTTGGAGCCTGTCCGTGAAGAGATTGTTCTTAAAGTGATCCGACGAGACATAGTCATATGCTTTAATTCCCTAACTTTTTCCTGGACCGCCCTTTCGGGTTTTCAGTCCACCGGGAAACCCTTTTTTGCCCAAGTCGCCCTTTCGGGTTTTCAACTTGCCGGGTGTATAGATTTTTTTTTATTTATCCCTAATTTTTGCCTGAACCGCCCTTTCGGGTTTTCGATTCACCGGGATGCCCATTTTTGCCCAAGTCGCCCTTTCGGGTTTTCAACTTGTCGGGTCATTTTATGCGTAGTATCTTTTGACAATGTCTGCATTCGCAGGGTGCAGCAAGTCATCGCCGTTAATGGTGGTCAGAATCATTGCCCCACCAAAAAAGATGTTCTTGATCACAAATGGTCCTTCGTAAGTAGGAGTCCACTTGCCCCTGGGATCACTTTGCGCCAAGATGATCCGCTTGATTACAAGATCTATGACTTGATATACCTGACGCCTGACTTTCTTGTTGAAAGCCTTGATCATCCGTTTTGATACGTCTGACCATGACAAACAGTAGTAAGTCGCTTCTCGTCGATCAAATTAAGCTGATCAAGTCGGGTTTGAATCCAATCGTCTTCACTTAAACCAACATCCTTCATAATCCTCAAGGAAGTAATCTGAACCACCATAGGTAAAACAACTTCCATGCCATATACCAAAGAAAAGGGGGTTGCCCCAGTTGAAGTACGCGCCGTGCTACGATATCCGTGCAGAGCAAACGGTAACATCTCATGCCAGTCCTTGTACGTGACTGTCATCTTTTGAATGATCTTCTTGATATTTTTGTTCGTAGCTTCAACAGCACCGTTCATCTTTGGCTGATAGGGAGATGAATTGTGATGTTGAATCTTGAACTTCTCGCACGGAGCGGTGATCATAGTGTTATTTAGGTTTGTACCGTTGTCCGTGATGATCCTGTCGGGGATACCATACCGGCATATGAGATTCTGCTTAATGAAGCGGGCAACCACATTCTTTGTAACGGAGGCGAAGGAAGCTGCTTCGACCCATTTGGTAAAGTAATCAATAGCCACCAGGATAAAACGATTTCCATTGGATGTCGTAGGCTTGATCTCTCCAATCATGTCGATTCCCCACATCGCGAATGGCCAAGGAGCTGTCAGGACGTTGAGAGGAACTGGAGGAATATGTACCTTGTCAGCATAGACTTGGCATTTGTGATAAGTATCGGAATGTTGATGGCAGTCAGCTTCCATGGAAGACCAATAGTAGCCTGCCCTTAGAAGCTTCTTAGCCATCGTATGTCCTCTTAAGTGGGTGCCAAATGTGCCGCTATGTATTTCGGTCATGATCAACTCAGCTTCAACCTTGTCTACACAATGAATTAGAACACAATCATGGCTGCGCTTATATAAGATACCATTGCTCCGGAAGAACTTGGCAGCAAATCTCCTTAAGAACTTTTTGTCATGGACGGAAGCTCCTTCAGGGTATTCTCGAGTCTGGAGATACCTTTTGATTTCATGAAACCAGGGTTGTTCCACTACTTCTTTGGTATTAATCTCATGACAGTGCGCAGGTTCGTCCATTCGCTCGATGGTGATTTGGGGAGCCTCATTATCCCAGTTGAGTTTAAACATGGAAGACATTGTAGCCATAGCATCTGCTAGCTGATTTTCTTCTCGCGGGAAGTGCTCGAAGGTAATTTGCTCGAAATGAGGCAACAATGTCAAGACATGTTCTTTGTATGGGATAAGATTAGGATGTTTAGTATCCCACTCTCCTTTAATTTGACTGATAACCAAAGATGAGTCCCCAAATACAATCAGAGATTTGATTCCCAAGTCAATAGCAGCCTTAAGACCAAAGATACAAGCTTCATATTCGGCCATGTTGTTAGTGCGGGTGAAGTAGAGTCTAGCAGTGAAAGGTGTATGGCAACCTTCAGGAGAAATAAGTACAGCACCGATACCGTTGCCAAGTGCATTTGAAGCACCATCAAAGTACAGGGTCCACCGGGATCCTTGTTCAGGTCCGTCATACGGTCTGTTACCTTCAATGTTGTCCAATGTCATAATGTCCTCGTCAGGGAAGTCGAACCTCATAGATTGGTAATCTTTAACGGCTTGATGAGCTAGATGGTCAGCTAGTACACTCCCCTTTATAGCTTTTTGAGTTGTGTATTGGATATCATATTCAGTCAGGATCATCTGCCATCTAGCGATTCTTCCGGATAAAGCAGGCTTCTCGAAGATGTACTTAATCAGATCCATTTTAGAAATCAGCAAAGTGGTATGTGTCAACATATACTGCCTTAGCCGGCGAGCAGCCCATACCAAAGCGCAGCAAGTTTTCTCAAGCAGTGAGTAGTGAGTCTCACAGTCGGAAAACGTTTTGCTAAGGTAATAAATGGCATGCTCTTTTCGGCCAGACTCGTCATGTTGGCCCAGTACGCACCCCATTGAGTTATCCAAAACAGTCAGATACATGATTAAAGGCCTTCCTTCGACGGGTGGCATCAAGATAGGAGGTTCCAGCAAATACTCCTTGATCTTATCAAAAGTAACTGGACAATCATTATTCCATTCAACCACCTGATCTTTCTTCAAAAGCTTGAAGATTGGTTCACAGGTAGATGTTAGGTGAGAGATGAACCTTGTAATATAATTTAAGCGTCCCAAGAAACCTCTAACCTCCTTTTCAATTCGGGGGGCAGGCATTTCTTGTATAGCTTTGACTTTAGCAGGATCAACCTCAATGCCTTTGTTACTGACGATGAATCCCAAAAGTTTATCGGACCTGACTCCGAAAGTTCACTTGCTAGGGTTCAATCTGAGCTTATATTCCTTCAGTCTGACAAGCAGCTTTTATAGATGGTCGAGGTGTTCTTCTTCTGTCTGTGAACGGGCTATCATGTTGTCTACGTAGACTTCAATCTCATGATGTATCATGTCATGAAACAAAGCTACCATGGCTCGCTGATAGGTTGCCCCGGCATTCTTCAGTCCGAATGGCATCACTTTATAGCAGAAGGTACCCCACTGCGTAACAAAAGTAGTCTTCTCCATGTCTTCGGGGGCCATTTTGATCTGGTTGTATCCCGAGAATCCATCCATGAAGGAAAATACCTTGTGTTGAGCTGTATTGTCAACCAAGATGTCGATGTGTGGCAGTGGAAAATCATCTTTAGGGCTAGCCCTGTTTAGGTCTCTGTAGTCCACACACATCCTGACTTTGCCATCCTTCTTAGGCACGGGCACAATGTTAGCAACCCATTATGGATAGGAAGTAACAGCCATAAAGCCAGCATTGAATTGCTTCATCACCTCAGCTTTGATCTTTTTTGACATGTCGGGCCTCATTCGGCGTACTTTTGTTTGATTGGTGGACAGTCTTCTCTTGTAGGGAGACGGTGAACCACAATATCCGTATCCAATCCCGGCATGTCTTCATAGGACCAGGCGAAGATCTCAACATATTCATTCAACAGCTGAACTAAACGCTCTTTGACATTTGGCTCCAGGTTGGCACCCACTTTAACCTCTTTCTTGTCTTCCTCTGTTTCCAAATTGATAGTCTCTAGCAATTCTTCATGGGGCAGAATAACCCTTTCCTCTTGTTGCAAAAGTCTAGCTAACTCTCCAGGCACTTCACAATCTTCATCACCTTCGTACTCGGCATGATTGACCAAATCTTCAGGGTCACTGAAGGCCAAAGCAGAATAGTCACCCATGGAATCCGGAGTGGATGGGTACCTGCATTTTGTTAGTGTGGGTGTGTGTAAGGGATAGCCATCCTTAAACAAAACAAAATGTAAAAGGAAAGAAAATGAACACAACAGTTTATAGATGAAAACGTCCAATGATTCATTAAAAATGGCATATGATAATGAAGAAATCAAGCCCTTACAAATGGACCTATATGCCCCGGGAAAGGCACAAGGCAAAAAGAGTGTACGAATTGTTTAATTATTACAGACCAAACAGGAAATTGTTCAAAGATAAATTACTGATTGATGAAAGTGATGGGAACGAAGTCTTTCGCCTCCCAGTTGTTTAATCCTCCTTCAACGGTTGGAAAGATACAATCTTCAAAGTTGTCTTCTTCATCATCATCTTCTAAGGCATGAATTCCATGGTGAGTGATTTTTAAGGGTGGTCCTCCAGCCCGGGAGCGACGCACAGCTTTCTGGCCGGCAGCAGTAAAACCTAGTCCGAACTTGTCCGTCTTGTGAGGAAAATCTGGCAGTTTCCCCCACACCGTACTCCTTCCTTCTTTGATTAGAGCCTCCGCATCTTTAAGGGATGCCATCTGAGACATAGGCTTGGAAATGATAGGCACATCAGTCATTGTCTTTGCAACTGCGACTTCAGGAGAAACCTCTTCGAAGTGTTGGAAAGGCGTTTCTATGAATTCGCCATCTAACTCCACATAGCGGAAGGAGTTAAGGTGACTTATCATACACTCCTCCTCACCATGAACCGTTATGATCTTACCCTGAACTGGATACTTTAGCATTTGGTGTAGAGAAGAAGTGACTGCCCCAGCGTTGTGGATCCATGGCCTTCCCAACAAGCATGAATATGATGGACGGATGTCCATCACATAAAAAGTAGAGTTGAAAATTTATGTACCCACTTTGATTGGAATGTCCACTTCTCCGTGAACCATCCTCTTAGAACCGTCGAAGGCTCTAACAATGATGTTACTGGGCTTTAGGGTCAATCCTTCGCAGTCCAATTTGTCCAACGCCTTCTTTGGTAGAACATTTAAGGATGAATCGGTATCTACCAGAACATGAGCAAGTGTGGTCCCCCTGCACTCTACCGAGACATGCAGTGCATCGTTATGCTTTCTTCCCTTAGGGGTCAAATCAGCATCAGAAAATACAAGACCATTATCGGCTGTAAGGCTAGCCACGCACTCTTGAAACTGGTCTGCAGAAGTTTCTTGAGGCACGTGTGCTGTTTTTAGAAATTTGATGAAGGCCTTAGCGTGCGCCTCCGAGCAAAGCAACAGAGCTAGCATAGAGATTTTCGAAGGGGTTTTCCCCAACTTCTCTACAACATCATAGTCTCTCTTATTGATTATCTTTAAGATTTCTTCCATCTCCTTTTGGGTGGTCTCAGGAATAAACAAAGTCTGATTCCTCGTCCTGACGGGCGCTTCTTCGATTCCCTTACCTTTACCAGTAATAACAGCAGAGGGTTCAACTTCAGGAGTAACGATTTCTTTGATCACTAGACCTTGCACAAATATCTTGACAGGCACAGAAGCACTTGAGGGTCCGAAGACTGCCCGTGGAGGAGCAATCTCCGGAGAGAAGATTATTCCACTACGAGTTATCTTACTCATCCCCGCAATATTTCCCACATCAAGAGTTTCTTCCTCGGAATTTTCTTGGACTGATTCGATCTGTTTGACACCATGGTAGAAGATTTCTCCTCCATAATTCCATGGTATCGTTTTGTTGGACTTATAGGGGACAGGCCCCGGCATGGTAATTTTCAACGGTACAAACTTAGGATCAGGCGTAATCTTAACTGGCCTTTTGCAGGTCTTGGAAAGATTGTCGGAGATGGTTATTATAGTAATGTCATTGATTGAAGTAACAAATATAGCAGGAGTAACATGAGTGATAGTATCAACAGGAGTCTTTTGAAAGAGGATATATTGGGTATCCATCAGGCGTTGGATGCCTGATTTCAACAGTGGGCAGTCAGTTTGCAAGTTTGAACAAAAGTAACAGTCTTTTCCACAGCCTGGGAATATCCCGGCTTTCATCAAATTCACTTTAATTACTGGTAACAGAGTCAAAAGGTCATCAACAATGGTAACATGAAGATCTTCCACAATGGCATGGACATTATGACCATGTTTTGGCATAGGAGCGGATATCACGTTGGGTTTTTCGGGAGCATCAAACTCTACTTCCTTGGCGTCTATTAGGTCTTGGATCTTGTTTTTAAGAGCCCAACAGTTGTTGGTATCATGCCCTACACTGTTCGAGTGGTATGCACATTTTGCATTAGAATGATAATAAGGAGAAGAGGTATTGGGGTTTTTCGGAGCTTCTTTCAATTTGGTAAGGCTTAACTTTAACAGATGAGGGAGGACCTGGGCCGGTGTCATATTGATTCGGCTGAATTGTCGTTGTGGCCTTTCTACCCTTTGCTGATTAGCTCTTGGTTGATTGCTGCGAGGTTGATCGGTTGAGGAGTTTTGGATCATCACAGCCCCC
Organism: Vicia faba; assembly: GCA_948472305.1. Taxonomy (NCBI): domain Eukaryota; kingdom Viridiplantae; phylum Streptophyta; class Magnoliopsida; order Fabales; family Fabaceae; genus Vicia; species Vicia faba. The sequence continues at coordinate 1,051,449,325 of OX451737.1, forward strand.
ACCGTTGGTCGGCGCTCTGTGTTTCCTTGATTTCTTTGGGAATAAACAGCAGAAGCCTCTTTCTTGGCTGGGAAGGTCTTCTTGACAGCAGTGGAAGCAGTTGCATCCTTCTGAATCTTACCACTCTTGATGCCAGCCTCGACCCTTTCCCCTATCAGTATTAATTCGGTGAACCCTGCAGATAAGCTCCCGATTAAGTGATTAAAGAATGAGCCTGACAGGGTCCCCAAAAACATGTCAACCAACTCTCTATCCGACAATGGCGGCTGCACCCTTCCAGCCAAATCTCGCCATTTCTGGGCATACTCCTTAAATCCCTCATTAGAGGCCATACCCATACTCTGTAGTTGAGTACGAGTAGGTGCTAAATCTGCGTTGTATTGGTATTGTCGGTAGAAAGCAGCAGCCAAATCTTCCCAGTTATGAACATCAGATCTCTCAAGTTGATAGAACCAGTCCAATTGCGTTCCTGGAAAACTATCTTGAAAAAAGTGGACCCAAAGATCCTTATCAGAAGAGTGAGGTTGGATCTTTTTGACGTAGGATCTCAGGTGCATCTTTGGACAGGAAAAACCGTCATACTTAGCAAATGTAGGTACTTTGAACTTGGGAGGAATGACGATCCCAGCAACCAACCTTAGTTCTTCGAAATCTAACCCAGGTAGCCTTTGCAACTCCATGGCTGCCAACCGTTCTTCCAGATTTTTATACTTATCATCCGCAGGAGGATATTGCTGCTCAGAGTAATCCTCCTCCTCTTCTTCCTCTTCCTCTTCAGCTTCAGACTCAGAGGGCATTGTAACTCCTTTTTCCTTTACTAACCCCTTCATCAGACGTCGAGGGGAACTCGAGAACCTTTCTAGCCTGGCTTTCAAACCTTCTTCCCATAGTGGACACACCAGTCCTTTTCTTATTTTTCTCTTTATCTTTCTCTTTCTCCAACAGTGCTTTAAGGTCCTCTTGACCCTTTGCTAAGGTCATGAGGAGTTGTTGGAATTGCGAATTCTGTGCTTGCAGATCTTTAACCGTCTGTTCTATATCCATTTGGCTGAAATAAACAGCAGAAAGATAAGGAAACCTGGTGTGAAGACGTGTTTATGCATATGATGAATGATATGTTATTCATGTAATGCATTCAAGGATTCAGAAATTCACATTTGTTGCAAACAAAATGAACACACGTCATATTAATAAGAAGAAATTTATTAGTACATAAGTGACCCATGGGCAAAATATTACAAAATTCTTAATGTAAAAAGACATTACGCATCCTCTTTGGTGCGATGTAAGTGTTGAGATTCTCCTCTTCATGAAGTCGGCGGGTAAGTTCCAAAACCTTCTTCTCACTGGCATAGAAGCTGGCTTCAAAAGTGTTTCGTTCTTCCTTGAGTTGTATCCAACTCTTTTGCGATTCTTCCAATGATGTTGGCATGTCTGGATGTAGGAGGGTGTATGGAACCTCTCCTTCCACAACAGGCTCTTTGATCACGGGGAGAATGTGAGGATATGGCATCATAAGGTTCTGGGCGCGGGTTCGTACCCACTTGAGATAAGGCTCAAGGGGGACGGAATTCTTGTGTCCTAGTGTCTTACTATCCACTTTGTTGGGCATCCTACAAGCTCGGATAAACCTTTGTCGAAGTCCTTGGGCGTCATTGTCGAAGTCAAAAACTAGGTCAGGAATCAGCATATCATGAGGGCCATCCCTTTGGGCATACCCAAATTGCCTCAAAGCTAAACGGGGGTTGTAGGTAATGCCTCCCCTAATGCCAAGTAGTGGGACATTAGGGAACTCTCCACAACGATCGATGATGATGACATTTTCTCTGGACCGAGAACACCAATGAACATCAGAATGTGTGAGGGTCATCAATCGTTGTGACCACCTTAAACCCTGCTCATTCTTCAAAAATGATTGGGGAAGGTGAGAAATAAACCACCTTGCTAGAAGAGGAGTACAACACATGAGAACACCTCTTTTCCTCGTTGTTCGTGTGTAAAATGAGTGTAGGATGTCCCCAAGCAATGTAGGCACAGTATTCTGCAATATTAAAATCTTGACAGCATTCACATCTATAAGCTTATCAGGGTTTGGGAACAAGACCAACCCATAGATGAGGAGTACCACAATCTCTTCAAAAGCTTGTAAATCTAGAGAATTCCAGCAGTCTTGTGCCTTCTCAAACAGAAACTTTGCCAAGAAACCCTTGACACCACTTCTCGTTTCCCAATGACCCTTGATATCAGATGGTTGCAAGTGTAATGCTTGAGCAACATCTTCAGGCTTTGGTTCTCTTTTCGTACCGTTATAGGGTAGTTGATGAAGAATAGGAATCCTCAGAAGTTGAGAAAATTCCTCCAAAGTAGGTACTAGTTGGTAATCAGGGAATGTGAAACAGTGGTGAAGGGGGTCAAAGAATTGGAAGAGAACTTTCACCATGTCTTCCTCAATGTTGGAGTTGACCAAGTTGAGAAGTCTACCATGTATTTCACTGAAAGGAGAATTCTATGGAATCTTGTAAGTAAGCTCCTTGAGTTGAGGATGGATTCTCACAAGGTTGACTTGTATTGTTTTCCTGCGAAGAGATTCCATGACCTACAAAGCAAGAACAAAGATGAAGATCCAAACCCTTGAAATGGTTAGTGGATGCATATGATGCTTTATGATGTTCATAATGTATGCACAAACATGTGTACAAGCAAATCACACAAGATCCTAGTTTCAGGCTTGCATGAGGTTTCATAGGTAAGTACCCTCTTGAAGTTAGTTGGCTCAACTTGTCCTATAAATAGTAACCGGGTTCTAAGGAGCTCGATATCACTGGATTATTTTCTGTGTTCATTGTTTTGGTTTAGCCACTTAACTGGTGACCAAAATATTCCAAGAAAACAACCCTCAATGAGTGTAGTATCGAGTATCTACCAACTTCAGACTGTACCAAAGCCGGTCATCTCACTACCCCTAAAAAAGGCCAAGATGGTCAAGTAAGGTTCTAAGAGTTCATTAGTGCTTCATGACATCACTCAGCGCCCCCGTATTCTCTTTGATTGACTCAAAGGCTACCGGTACCCACAAATATGTCGCACTAATATAGCTATTGCTTCAACCATGTCGGTATACCCCGCACAGTTTCCACAATGTATTGCTATTTACCTATGAATGTTTCCCAAAAATTCGGGTGGAGGATTCAAACCCAAACAAGAGAACCAAATGTAAAGCAATCAAAGAAAAGAATATAATCATGAAAAGGTGATATAAACCCTAAGGTTACTCCACTTTTAAAGTTCTCCCCAGTAGAGTCGCCAGTTCTGTGATACGGTGGGAGAACTGACTTGAGGTTTTGCGTTTTGTGTTCGCAAATGTTTCGGTTTAGCAAGAGTCGCCACCGACTTTTTATTTTATCCTAAGGAAAGATCAAAAAGTACAGGAAAGACCTTTGAGATGTTTTCTTGGGTTCGGGGAGTAGATTATGAAAAGGAAAGGTGCAAGCACCCTTTCCATCCATGGTTATCCATGGGCTCTTAGTTAATTGTTTAGATCACTTGCTTTTGCTTTTCAATTGTTTGAAATGGTGTTTTGTGTGTGGTTTTGAAAGATGTTTTGAAAAGAGGCCATCGTTGTGGAAACCTTTGTAATGATTCTTGTTTGAATGTATACAAAGGTGTTTTTGTCTTTTGAAAAGATTTCAATGTTTGAAAGTTTGATTCGGATAATGTTTTTAAATTGTGTTGTGACGTGTGTTTGAAAATAGCAAGGATGTTTTTGCAAGCTTTTTGATCAAGTAATTAAGATCTAGCTACCCTATTTTACTCAAAGATCTTACCTAATGTTTTTAACCCTTTTGACAGTGTTGTTTCACCATTGCATTTGGTGAACAGCCTTGTGTTAGGATGTTAAACGGGACAGGCGCGGGTCATCGTATAGACCATGATAGCTATTGTGTCAAGTATCTTTGGCAATTTTTTGAGGGACTTGATCATTTTTGTTTAGGCAACCAAGATAGCGTCATCGAGGGACTATGATCTTTTGTTTTGTTTTTGTTTTGCCAAGGTACCCAACATGCATAACATGGCCCATTTTTGAAGGCAACAAGTGGATTGTAATCCTAGGGGTGCAAGTGTGCATTGTGTTTGATTTTCATGCATTTTTTCTTTGATTAGGTCAAACTATTTGTTGATTTGGATTTTTGCATATAAACCCTAATTCTCTAATCATGGCATAATTGAAAGCGTAAAGTGCGAGAATTAAAATTATAAGCTATTACAACATGATTATAGGGATGGGGGTACAATCTTTGAATGGGGGGTATTTGACAAGAAATATAAACCCTAGTTTACTATTACATCCAAATTGAATTTAATTGCATGAATAATAAATGGATAATATTTAAATAAACAAAATAAATAAATATATCAAAGGAAATGAAATATGCAAAAAGGTTTTTGTTTGTTTATGTATGTAAAAGTTTTTTAATGTAAAAAATAAAGAAATAAATAAAAGATTTATTTTAATTGTTTAAGGGTAAAACCCTAATTTCTTTAAGAAAATAAAATGTTATATTATTTACATACAATAAAATATATTAATATATACAAAATAAAATATACTTAAAAAAAATTATTTTTTAGTATAAATAATAATGAAAATAAAAATTATTATTAAAAGGTATTTATTAAAAGAAAAGTATATATATATATATATATATATATATATATATATATATATATATATATATATATATATATATATATATATATATATATATATATATATATATATATATATATATATATTATATTAAATATGTATAATATAAAATAAAATATATACAAAAAAATAAATTATATTTATAATAATATTTTCAGTGTGAATAAAAAATAAGAAATAAAAAAAAGTATAATTTACATATTTATTTTCAAGCTTAAATAAATGAAATAAAAGTATTTAAATTGTTTTTTAGGTTAGAAAAATTAAAATAAAATGCCAAATAAATGTAAAAAATTTATGAAAATATTTTTAAGAATTTTTTATATTTGGAAATAAATTAACAAAATCAGAAATGAAAACAAAAATGCAAAAATGTAAAAATATAAGAAATTGGGCCAGGGGTGCAAAAATGAAAATGGGAGGTGTTAAAAGCAAGCCAGGCCAAGCCCAGCCCAAGCCAACTTCATCTTCAACCTCCAGATTTGAAAAAACGCGTGCGCCTGTACAAACTTGGGACATCCTGGATATGAGCTCTATTGCAAAAACTCACAACATCAAACTTGTAGAGAATTTCAAGACGATTCCAACTATATAAAAAACTAATCCTAACTCTCAAAGACCAGAGAGAATTTCTCTGGCCCTAAAATCTGACCTAGTTTTTTCAGTATGTTCATGGATGAAATTCTCCTAGCACACTTAATATAAATGAAAACTGAGCATATGTACAGCTTCATGGCAATGAACACTACATTTTTCATTCACAAACCTACGACTAAATGTTCCTAAATAGAGAGATAAATAGTGGAGAAAAACCGGTTTCAGTTGGATTCGTGTAGGGAAATGTAGTGCTTTTCAACAAGGCTTGAGATTTCTGGTAGCTTGCCTGAACTTCACTTGACCTTCTCCAATAGCTAGCTTGCCTTGAATGTCCTTGAATCAGCCTATAAAACTCAACCTGCACAAGCTCAAAATGAAAATGGTGAACACTGTAAATGGAGTTACAGTTGGTGTTTGAGGTTTGGGATAGCTTGGGTGAGTTGAATGGAAGGTGTTTGAAGCAACTTGGAGCAAAACGCACGAGCCAAATGACCTATGGAACTCAAGTTGTAGAACCTGCCCTGTTTTGCCAAAGGAATGTGATTTCTGGTTATGGGGTGTTTTGAGGCTCAAGCAATCGTGTTTCTAGCTCAAAGGGGTGTGAGAAAGATGTTCAAACTGTTTGTGTAAGTTAACATTGGCTAGTTTTCAAGTTCTCAAGTTTTTGACAAGTTTCTTGTTTTTGAAGTAAGAAAGTGGAAGTGATATGTAACAGGCTTGTACAGGCTATACAACATCCTATAACCTCTGATCTTGGCCCCCCTAATTAGTGGATTTGTTTAGCTGCAAGAGATTTGTCTTTATGCTCAAGGATTGTGGTTTTGACATAAAGCAAACTTTGGCAAAAATTGAAATGTGCCTTTTACCATTTAGGGATTAATCTTGTGTACAATGATCTAATAACCAAAATAATGTATTAGCCCAATGGATTTGCATTAAATTATTGAGTTTGAAGTGGTTTAGAGGCCTGCAAACTAGTGTAAGGCATGCTGGTTTGAAAATGCAACTTGAGTGAACTTGAATATGCCATGGAGACAAAGTGAGTTTTTGCTAACTTCAAGCTTTCGATTCTCCCTAACCAAAAATGTATTTGAGGAGTTCTTGGACAATTTGGAAAGCTTTCAACATGACCTATAATCCATCTTTGAAATTCAACTTTAGATTCCAAGTGGAACTATGTGTAAAATGGCCAAGAAGATAGGTCAAAATCCTGCCTAAACTAGGGCAAAATTTCACTAAGTTAAAAGTTTTAGGGACCCTTGTTCCAAAAATAATAACTTGAGATCCAAGCTTCTTTTGAGAAAACTTTGTGAATCAAAGTTGTAGACTTTGTGGAGGACTACAACTTTCATGTTGGAGGTTTTGTTTGAATCCATTTTCATCATCGTGAAAATGTGGGGCAAAGTTAGGAAAAATTAAGAAAATTTCATAACTTAGAAAATTTCTAAGTTATGAAAATTTTCAACTTTAAACCCTAATTTGCAATTTTGGGTTTCTTGATGAACAAGTTTCATAATTTGACACATGTTGATGAAAAATGACCCTTGGCACTTGATTTTGACCAAAAAGTCAAAGTTTGACTTTTCAGTGTACAGTCAAATTTTGATTAGTTGACTGAAAAATTCATCTGTCAATCCCATGCACTTGAGATCTTTTGAACTTGTTGAATAGGTCAAGATGATGCCATTGAGTCCCTGAGTCCGTGTTTGAACCTAATTTTCCATTGGTTAGGTCAAAAAATCAGAAATTGCCTTTGTACAATCAAAACCCTAAAAATGACCATTTTGCCCTTTTGGTGATATGATCAAATTTCTTGTGGAGTTGTGGTCCAAACTTGATCCAATGGTTCATATGAGTTAATAATGTTGATGTGGGTCAAAATTCATGAGGTTTGACTGTAAATTGGCCACAGTTGACTTTTCTCCCAATACAGCTGATTTCTAGGTCAACTGTCCAATTGATTGGGCAAAATTTTGATTCAAGACTTGAAACTTGGCATGGGAAAACTTATGAGTCCAACATGAAGTATGAAAGTCACTTTTGGCATTGTAAGTCAAAAAATCCCTGTGCAAACTCAAACCCTAATTTAGGTCAACAGTGCAAGGAGATTTCTTGAGCTGAACAAACCCTAGCTTGATCTTGAGTTCCAATAGCCTTGTGATGAGAAATGTTGATAAAATGAGAGGGCAGATTTTGGGGTACAACATTATGGAAAGTGCATTAAGTTCCAATTATCATGTTTCCATTTGGACAGATTACCACGCCTATTTAAACAAGCTCTAAGGCTAAATCGTTCCCGATTTACACAACTGCTTCATACAATCTCTCAACGCTGCAAAATTATATTCATACTATTCTCTAAAACTGTGTAATACATCACAAGCTTGTGATACAGTTTTTATAACGAAAAACAACTAGTACACAGATTATTTCTTCTTTTAATTAGTGAATTTCCTTTAGATAAACCGGGTTGTGGTTGTACTCAAGAAGACTTTGGAAGTTGTCGGAGTAGAATTGTAATCAATTTTGATTAGTGAATTAAGAACTTGTTGGATAGAGGAGAAATCACATTGGCGGGTGGACTGGAGTAGTTTGAGATCAAGCGAACCAGGACAAAAATCATCGTGTCATTTGCTTTTGATTTTTAAGTTTCAATTTAACCCCCCCTTATCGTATTTTTCACTTCTTCAATTGGAATTAGAGCGCCTGGTTCTGAGTTCATACACTTAACCGTGTCAGTACAACATCCAAGCTTAGAAAAACACTATAGTGGGACCAAGTCAGAACATCAGCAATGACTATCATGATGATAAGAACAGAATCAGCGGCAAACCTCCAGTCTTTGATGGAGAAAACTTTGACTACTGGAAAGACAGAATCGAGAGCTTTTTTCTGGTTCATGATGCTGATTTATGGGATATGGTAATTGATGGATACATGCATCCTATGGATGAAAGTGGTTAGAAGATTGATAGAAAAAGAATGTCTGACCAACAAAAGCATGACTTCAGAAACCATCACAAGGCCAAAATGATTCTTCTTAGTGCCATCTCATTTTCAGAGTATGAGAAGATCTCAAACAGAGAGACAACCAAAAACATGTTTGACTCTCTGAGAATGACGCATGAAGGAAACATACAAGTTAAAGAAACCAAGGCCCTTGCGCTCATTCAGAAATACAAAGCCTTCAAGATGGAAGAAAGTGAATCAATTGAAGAAATGTTCTCAAGATTCCAGATTCTAGTTGTTGGGCTGAGATTTTTTGACAAAGGGTATTCAACTGCTAATCACGTAAAGAAGATCATCAGAAGTTTACCAAAGCAATGGAGGCCAATGGTCACTTCTCTCAAGCTGGAAAAAGACCTCAATAAGATATCTCTGGAGGAACTTGTCATCTCACTCAGAAGTCATGTGATAGAGCTAGAAGATGACGAGCCTCAGAAGCAAGGTAAGTCTTTAGCATTAAAATCTAACAAAAAACTTGATTCTAAAGTTTTGCAGGCTATGGAAGAAACCTCTGATGGATCCTCATCAGAAGAAGATGAATTGTCTCTTCTCTCCAGAAGAGTCAATCAGCTGTGGAAGCAGAGGCAAAGAAAATTCAGAAACTCTTGAAGAATAGGGAATCAAAATAAATCACCCTATGGATACAAAAAGTATGAATCCCCCTCTGGATACAGAAAGTTTGAATCCTTCTCTGGATACAGAAAGTCTGAAACCTCCCCTGGACACAGAAAGTCTGAGTCTTCTTCTGGTCACAGAAAGTCAAGCAACAGGGACATCATCTTCTATGAGTGCAATGAACAAGGACACTAAAAAAGCGATTGTCCAAGGCTTCAGAAGGAGAAACCCAAAAAGAAGTTCTTCAAGGAGAAGAAGAAAAGTCTCATGGCAATATGGGATGATTCAGATACTTCTGACGCAGACACAGAGTCAGATGATGAAAGAGCTAACATTGCTCTTATGGCAAATGTGATAGAAGACAGCGAAGCATCTGGGTCAGAATTTGAATTATACACAGAAGAGGTATTTCCTGACTTTACTGTTAATTTTACTAAAGCTGAACTAGGATAAAGTCTGAGTGAAATTCTGGAAAGGTGTCACCAGCTTAGAGTCAATTCAAGAACCTGAAAAAGGATCTTGTTTCTAACTTTGAAGAAATTGAGAGTCTGAGGTTAGAAAATTGTGAGTTAAAAGAAAAGATTTCAAAACTAGAAAATGATTTACAAAACTCTCAGAAGGAAATAATCTCAGAAGCTCCCAGTAATGCTAATGAGATCATAAAAGAATATGATCATAGCTTTCAGAAGTTTCTGGCTAAAAACATAGATAGAAGCAAGATGGCTTCAATGATCTATGGAGTTAGTAGAAATTGAAGGAAAGGTATAGGATACCAAGGTAAAGTATCCCAAACTAAGAAAGTCATGGACTTAGTAATTAAACGCACACCATTAAAATCTCACTTCACTTATGGGCACACATATGATCTGAAATACACTAGCAATGATTATTCTGCCAAACCAAAATTCAAACAGAATTTTGCTAAAACTAACAAATAAGGACCCAAAAGGATATGGGTACCTAAGGACAAAATTATATATGTAGCAGATATCTTTAGTAGCAAGGCTAAAACACCAGTCATGGTACCTGGAATCTGGATGCTCTCGACACATGAAGGGAAGAAAGCATATGTTCCAAAGTATAGAACTTAAACCTGGAGGCTACGTGGGTTTTGGAGGCAATCAAAGAGGGAAGATCATTGGCTCTGGAATAATAAGTAGTGATCACCTCCCTTCTATTAATAATGTTCTGTTAGTAGATGGATTAATGCATAACCTGTTATCCATAAGTCAATTAAGTGATAACGATTATAATATAATCTTTAATCAAAATTCATGCAAAGTGTTAGTCAAAAAGATGGAACTATCATATTTAATGGAAAGAGGAAATACAACATTTACAAGATAAAACTTTCTGAACTAAAGAGTCAGAAATGTAAAATGCATTCTTTCTGCTAACAACGAGCAATGGATCTGGCACAGAAGATTGGGGTATGTTAGTATGAGAATAATATCTCAGATTAACAAACTCAATATGGTCAGAGGACTTCCTAATCTGAAGTTCAGCTCAGATGCTCTGTGTGAAGCATGTCAGAAAGGTAAATTTGCAAAACCCCTTTTAAAGAAAAAATTGTTGTTTCTACCTCTAGGCCATTAGAATTTATGCACATAGATTTATTTGGACCAGTGAAAACTGCATCTGTTAGTGGCAAGAAGTATGTGTTAGTGATCGTAGATGACTATAGCAGATGAACATGGGTAAAGTTCTTAAGACACAACGACGAGTCACATTCTGTGTTCGTTGCTTTCTGTAACAAAGTTCAGAATGAGAAAGATCTTAGAATTGTCAAAGTCAGAAGTGATCATGGTGGAGAGTTTGAAAACAAAAAAATTGAAATATTTTTAATGAAAATGGAATTTCTCATGATTTATCTTGTCCTATAACTCCCCAACAAAATGGAGTTGTAGAATGAAAGAACATAACATCGCAAGAAATGGCCAGAACCATGATCAATGAGACTAACATTGCTAAGATCTTCTGGGCAGAAGAAATCAACACATCATGTTGTTAGAACAAAGTTTGAATCTACCACCCTAAGTTTAAGTTTTGATGATAACAAAATGAAAAGATATATTAATTATGTGATTCATGTAAGAACTATTTGCTACCTAAAATATTATGTTCTGTTTTGCAGAAACTCTGATAGGTATCAGCAAGAGTACATCATAATTAGCATCAGAATATTGGTTATCAACATCAGCATCAAAAGATGCTATATCAGATACCAGAATCAGAATAACAACTCACGCTTATGCTGAAGCTTGATGAACAGAATTGCGCTCAACACTCTGATCTCTGATAAAGACAACAACAGTTCATCAGCACTTAAGCAGTGTCAGAATGAGCCAAAGCCAGAACATGCTTTAGTAGCAACGGCACTGTGCATTCAAGACGAGTTATTACCAACGACATCATTCTAGACAAGATCTGCTTAATAAGGAAAGTTTGTTATTGGCATTGAATCAAGATTATTGCTCCAACATTCACTAATTTCAATGCTATATAAACAAGACAATGAAGATTGAATTGGCTAATGCTCTACATCAATTTACACGCCTAAAAGCTATTCTTCATCTTCTTATTCTCAGTTTGCTAAAAGCTCCAAATTCCTTACTCAATTATTTTTAGCAATCTAGTTTCCATAAGCTTAAGTTGTGTAGTATCACAGTTGTGATAAACTGTTTTGTAGAAAACATTCACACACCTAGATTTCAATTCTTTGTAAGAAAGTGTTTCCTTGACAAACCGGTTTGTGGTTTGCATCAAGAAGGCTTTAGCAGTTGTTAAAGCAGATTGTAATATTCAGTTGAATATAGTGGATTAAGACCTCGTTGGAGAGAGGCGAAATCACCTTGACGGGTGGACTGGAGTAGTTTGAGATCAAACGAACCAGGATAAAAATATCGTGTTCATTGCATTGATTTTCAGTTTTACAATTCAACCCCCTTCTTGTGTTTTTCACTTCTTCAATTGGTATCAGAGCGCCTGGTTCTGAGCTAAAACACTTAACCGTGTCAGTACAAGATCCAGCGTCAGAAAAACACAATGGCAGGAACTTATTCTCACACCAGCAATGACAACCATGAGGACAGAGACAGATTCAGCGGCAAACCTCCAGTCTTTGATGGAGAAAATTTTGATTACTGGAAAGACAGAATTGAAAGCTTCTTTCTGGCACATGATGCTGATCTGTGGGACATGGTGACAGATGGATACACGCACCCTGTGAATGCAAGCGGTCAGAAGATTGATAGGAAAGCAATGTCTGACCAACAAAAGCGTGACTTCAAAAATCACCACAAGGCCATAACCATCCTTCTCAGCGCCATCTCTTATGCTGAATATGAAAAGATCTCCAATAGAGACACAACAAAGAACATGTTTGACTCACTCAGAATGACGCATGAGGGCAACGTTCAGGTCAAAGAAACTAAATCTCTGGCGCTCATTCAGAAGTATGAGGCATTCAAAATGGAAGAAAGTGAATCCATTGAAACAATGTTCTCAAGATTCTAGATTCTGGTAGCTGGTCTCAAGGTTCTGGACAAAGGTTACTCTACTTCTGATCACGTCAAGAAGATTATCAGAAGCTTACCTAAGAAGTGGAGGCCAATGGTTACAGCTCTGAAGCTAGCAAAAGATCTCAATAAAATTTCTCTGGAGGAACTTATCAGCTCCCTCAGAAGTCATGAGATAGAGCTAGAAGCTGATGAACCTCAGAAGCAAGGTAAGCCTTTAGCATTAAAATCTAACAAAAAATCGGAATCTAAAGTTTTGCAGGCAGTTGAAGAAACATCTGATGGATCCTCATCAGAAGAAGACGAACTCTCCCTCCTCTCCAGAAGAGTGAATCAACTGTGGAAGCAGAGGCAAAGGAAGTTCAGGAATCCCAGAAGATCTGATCAGAATGATTCTTCTTCCAGATACAGAAGGACAGATTCTTCCTCTGGATACAGAAGATCTGAAGGCTCCTCAGGAAGCAGAAAGCCAAACACCAAGGACATCATCTGCTATGAGTGCAATGAGCAAGGACACTACAAGAGTGACTGCCCAAAGCTTCAGAGGGAAAAGCCCAAAAAGAAGTTTGGAAGAGAAAAGAAGAAAAGTCTCATGGCTATATGGGATGACTCTGACTCGTCTGAAGCTGACTCAAAATCAGATGATGAGAGAGCCAACATAGCTCTCATGGCCAACATTTCAGAAGATAGTGAAGCTTCTGAATTAGACTCAGAATCAGATACTGAAGAGGTATTTCCTGACTTTGCTGTTAATTTTACCAAGGCTGAACTTGCTGAAAGCCTTAATGAAATTCTGGAAAGGTATCAGCAGATTAGAGTTAAATTCAGAAACCTGAAAAGGAATCTTGAATCTGACTCTGATAAGACTGAGAGTCTTAAATTGGAGAATTCCGAGCTGAGAAATAAAATTTCAAAATCAGAAAATACTTTACAAAACTCTCAGAAGGAACCAATTTCTGAAACTCCCAGCAACGCTGATGAGATCATCAAGGAGTATGATCACAGTTTCCAGAAGTTCCTTGCTAAAAGCATAGATAGAAGAAAAATGGCTTCAATGATCTATGGAGTTAGCAGAAATGGCAGGAAGGGAATAGGATACCAAGGTAAGGTTCCTACACCAAAGAATGTCATGGATTTAACCATTAAACACACTCCTCTGAACTCACATTTTGTGTATGGTCACACACATGATATTAAATACACTAGCAGTAAGAACTCTGTGAAACCAAAATTCAACCAGAGTTTTGGTAAATCTAACAAATCAGGACCCAAGAAAATATGGGTACCTAAGGATAAAATAATACATGTTGCAGATATCTTTAGCAGCAAATCAGAAACACCAGTCATGGTACCTGGACTCTGGCTGCTCGCGACACATGACGGGAAGAAGGCATATGTTCCAAAGCCTGGAACTTAAGTCTGGAGGCCACGTTGGCTTTGGAGGCAATCAGAGGGGAAAGATAATTGGCTCTGGAACTGTAGGTAATGGAAATATTCCCTCTATTAATAATGTTCTGCTAGTAGATGGATTAATGCAAAATCTGTTATCCATAAGTTAATTAAGTGATAATGGTTATGATATAATCTTTAATCAAAAATCATGTAAAGCTGTTAGTCAGAAAGATGGGACTATCATGTTTAATGGAAAGAGGAAAAACAACATTTACAAAATCAAACTTTCTGAACTGAAAAGTCGGAATGTAAAGTGTCTTCTGTCTGTTAACAACGAGCAGTGGATCTGGCACAGAAGATTGGGGCATGTTAGTATGAGAAGAATATCTCAGATTAACAAACTCAATCTGGTCAGTGGACTTCCTAATCTGAAGTTCAATTCAGATGCTCTGTGTGAAGCATGTCAGAAAGGCAAGTTTGCAAAACCTTCTTTTAAATCTAAAAATGTTGTTTCTACCTCTAAGCCATTAGAACTTCTGCACATTGACTTATTTGGACCAGTTAAAACTGTTTCAGTCAGTGGCAAGAAGTATGGGTTAGTAATCGTAGATGACTATAACAGATGAACATGGGTAAAGTTCTTAAGACACAAGAACGAGTCACACTCTGTGTTTGTTACCTTCTGTAACCAAGTTCAGAATGAAAAGGATCTTAGAATCATTAAAGTCAGAAGTGATCATGGTGGAGAGTTTGAAAACAAAAATTTTGAGTCATTCTTTAAAGACAGAGGCATTCTGCATGATTTCTCTTGTCCTAGAACTCCCCAACAAAATGGAGTTGTAGAACGAAAGAATAGAACATTACAAGAAATGGCCAGAACCATGATCAATGAGACAAACGTTGCTAAGATCTTCTGGGCAGAGGCAATAAACACAGCGTACTACATTCAGAATAGAATCTCAATAAGACCTATTCTGGAAAAGACTCCATATGAATTGTGGAAGAACAGAAAGCCCAACATTTCATATTTTCATCCATTTGGATGTACCTGTTTTATGTTAAATACAAAGAATTATTTGAACAAGTTTGACTCTAAAGCACAAAAGTGTATTATGTTAGGATACTCTGAACGCTCAAGAGGGTACAGAGTATACAATACAGAAACAAAGATTGTGGAAGAATCAATCAGTGTTCGTTTTGATGATAAGCTTGACTCTGAAAAGTCAAAGTAGAATGAAGTTTTTGCAGGTATGGAAATTGAATTTACAGGTTCTGAAGACAAGTCATCAGAAGCTCTCAACACAGACACTCCTTCAACGTTTGAAAGGAGCACTGCTAGCAATCCTACAACAGCTGCTGATTAACCTCAGAAGAGATTACCCAGAAGCAGCTTGGATCATCCAGAAGAAACTATCTTAGGAAGAAAGGAAGATCCAATCAGAACAAGAGCAAGCTTCAGAAACTCTGAAGAAACCCTCATGGGACTTGTGTCTCTGATTGAACCTTCTTCTATTGATGAAGCACTTCTGGACAACGACTGGATTTTAGCAATGCAAGAAGAGCTGAATCAATTCACCAGAAATGACGTATGGGATCTTGTTCCCAGACCAAAAGGATTCAACGTCATTGGAACAAGATGGGTGTTCAGAAACAAGCTAAATGAACAAGGTGAAGTCATCAGAAACAAAGCACGACTGGTAGCACAAGGTTATAGTCAGCAAGAGGGGATAGACTATACAGAAACCTTTGCTCCAGTCGCCAGGTTAGAATCTATTAGACTTTTAATTTCATTTGTTGTTAATAGAGGCATCACTCTATATCAGATGGATGTCAAGAGTGCATTCTTAAATGGTTATATAGAAGAAGAGGTTTATGTGCACCAACCCCCTGGTTTTGAAAATACAAAACATCCAGAACATGTTTTCAAACTAAAGAAGTCACTATATGGTCTGAAACAAGCTCCCAGAGCTTGGTATGAAAGACTAAGTAACTTTCTGTTAGAAAATGAATTCACCAGAGGGAAGGTGGACACTACCTTATTCTGTAAGTCAGTTAAGAATGACATCTTAGTCTGTCAAATTTATGTTGATGATATTATTTTTAGATCTACTAATCCTTCTCTTGGAAGAAAATTTTCTAAGTGTATGCAGGCATAATTTGAGATGAGCCTCATGGGGGAACTGAAATTCTTTCTAGGAATTCAGATCAATCAAACTCCAGAGGGAACTTACATTCATCAGAGCAAATATATCAGAGATCTTCTGAAGAAATTTGACCTCTCAGAATGTAAGCCATCAAAGATTCCAATGCATCCCACGTGCATTCTGGAAAGAGAAGAGGTAAGCAAAAAGGTAGAACAGAAGGTCTACAGAGGTATGATTGGTTCTCTCCTTTATCTGACTGCTTCAAGACCTAATATATTATTCAGCGTATGTATTTGTGCTAGATTCCAATCAGATCCTAGAGAATCTCACTTAACAGCTGTTAAGCGAATTTTCAAGTATCTGAAAGGTACTACTAATCTGGGTTTGTTCTATAGAAAATCTAGTGATTACAGCTTAGTAGGCTACTGCAATGCTGACTTTGCTGGAGACAGAGTAGAGCATAAAAGTACTTCTGGAAGCTGCCAGTTTCTGGGAGAAAATCTGATCTCTTGGTCCAGCAAAAGGCAATCCACAATTGCGCTATCAACAGCAGAAGTTGAGTACATAGCAGTTGTGATTGGTGGATCTGGAACTGACTGTTTAACGCTGGTTCGCGAAATGTCACGGAAGCAAGAGTCGCCACCGTCTTTTATTTTCTCCAAATGGAAAGGACAAAAGCACAGAAAAATTCCTTATAGAGATTGCTCTCGGTTCGGGAGGTAGATTATAGAAAGGGAAGGTGTTAGCACCCTTTCTATCCATGGTTATCCATGGGCTCTTAGATACTTGCTCATTTGTGTTTTCAAAAATGGTTTGTCTGCTTTTCAACTGTGGGTTTTAAAAAGTTTCTTTGAAAATTTCAGTTCGACTCTTGTATCGGTCCTCAAGAGTGTTTGAAAAAATGCTTTCGAAAGCTTTTTGAAAATGTGTTGGTGTGAAAAGTATTTTTTGAATTTGTTTTGAAATTAGAGCAAGTATCTACGAGAACCTACCTACCCTAAGGAATTCGTCTGTGTAAATGTCCTTTAAAGTAGTGCCATCCCACCATTGAGAGGTAGGTAGCACCACCATTGGAGGTGTTCGGGTCAATTCGAGGTTCGGGACATGGTGATCACCAGAGCAATAGGAAGATACCTTAGAAGCTACCCTCATGCCAGGTTCCCGGATCATGAGGACTTACTAAGACATCCTCTACTCGACGATCACCTTTCGAGGCAAGGCAACAGTGCGGCGTACCCTAGGGGTGGTGTGTGATTTGTGTGTCGTTTTCAGATATTTTTGTCTTTTGTCATGTTATTGGTGATCTAGCGTTTGTTTTTATTTATGGCCATTCATTCTTGTATGCATCAATTAACAGTTAAAATTTTTGCGAGAAAAGTAAAGTCCTAAACTATTACAAAAGGCGCGGGTCCACATCGCCAAAGTTTCCAGAACCCGATTTGACAGAAAAATAAAGAAGTAAAAGTGCGAAAGATTAAAAGGTTACATGGCCTTGGGAGAGATACATAAATATTAAAAGAAATAAAATAAATATGCGAATTAAATAAGAATTAAAACGAGGGCGTTGGACCTTTTTTGCAAAATTGAATTAAATGGTGAAATTAATTAATTAAAAAAGAAAAGAAATTGTTTTTTTGTATTTTTATGATTTTAATGGGAAAAGAATTAATTAAAATAAATGCTAACCCTAATTCTAGTTGTTTTTAATTTATTAAAAAGAAGATTAAATTTTAACCTAAAATTAACCCTAATTAATTTACATGCAATTTAATTACAAAAATAAATATTTAATATTTAATTATTATGAAGGAAAATAAAAAGGAATAAAAATTATCATAAACCCTAATTCTATATTTTTTAGATTTTTATTAAAAAAAGGTTAAGATTAAAACCTAATTTAAAACTAGTTAATTAATGGACTTTATTTACAAAAAATACTATTAAATAAATATATTTAATTTTTTTCATCTTTTCTGATTTTTTGGTGTTTTTGTGTTTTTTATATATTATGAAAACAATAATCAAGAAATTAAGAAATTAATTAAAATAGAGAAAAGGAAAAAAATATAAAAGAGTAAAAGAAAGCAAACTGGAGGGTGGTGCTGTCCCCAAGTGGAGGTCAGTCCTCAGCAATTTTGGCCCAAGGCTTTAAAGCCTTTTTGACTTTTTCCACTAGTATACCCAGACGTTGACTGATGTTCACCATAGTCCTGCAATCGTGGCCCTTGATTGGTCCTGGCATGTGCATGGACGGCTTGATTTGAGAGACGCACGGTAGTCCCCTATGTAGAATCTGCATGTGAATATTATATGAAGAAAAATATGAAAGGGGGTGAGGACCTGGGGCTCGAACCCAGGTCCTGAACGTTACCAACCAAGCGCTTTGCCAACCCTGCCATTTTGTTTATCTGTTAATAATATAATCAATAAATATAATAAAACAAACAAACGTCAACGCTCTTTTTTTCGCGCGAGATTTTGAATTAACCAATCAGCTTATGCCACCGAGTCATCTTCCCCATTGTTGTTTTGTTTTCCTGGAAATATAAAAACATTGGCAACGGTTTTCAAACGTTGCTATAGACATTATTTTAGAAAATAGCGAATAGCCCCTGGGGCTTCATAAATTAGGCGCGACATATGTTTATTGACCGTCCAATCATGCTTGATTCAGTCATGGTACTATGGTGGTCTAATTTTACCGCGTTTGGAAACCCCCAATTTCAATCTTGCAAAACCCTAATCTGCAGCCATGGTAGAATTGCATATAGGTGATAAAAATACAATTAATTTGTATGGTTAGCTTCAGAACACATCAATCAGTATGAATACACAAACAAAATGCTATGTAAATGCCTTAATATGGAGACACGATTATGAAAAAAAAAGAAGAAAGCTTGACTTCTGTACAATGTTTCAAGGTGTTAGAATTGATGCTTTTGATCCAGGAAGGTTGCTTGATGTCCTTGGAAGGCAATAGGATGAGTTTCTTGGCTTGAATCGACCTGCAAATAGGTTTTCAGATTTGAGTTTCCAAGCAAAATTTTCAAGTTTGTGTATGCCTTTTCTGCGCAGCTTTTTTTTTCAATGGCATTAGGGTTGCGTTTGATACTTATGTATGAATGATTTAGGGTTGAAAACTTGATCCAAAACCTTTGCATTCATGGTTTGGAAGATTTGATTTTCAAAGATCTTTTTTCAATATTTTTTCATGCTATTTTGACCCTAATCATATCCAATCAATTCAATTCCTTCCATATCTGATCATGCACGAATTATTGAGTATATTTCATGCACAAAAAGATTATAAAACTTAGGTTAAGTATTTTTCATGTATTTAATTGATTTAAATGAATTATTATTAATAAAAATTCAAATAAATAAATAAAAAATGAAGAAAAACTTCCCTTTGGGCCAAGTGGTCGTGCACATGCCTTGGATGATGAATTGTGGAAGAAAAAGAGGCCCATTATCAATTTTAGGTCATTTAAATCAATGTTGACTTTTCAAAATTCCCAAAATTTCCCAACTTCCACAAGGCACAACTTGCTCAATTTTTAAGCTTTGCTCATGTTCTTGGACATTTTGGAAAGGTCTTTGAGTCCTGTAACCAATTTCTTTGGTCCCATGTCATTTTGATTTACCAATCTCAAGTTATGGCCTTTGACTTAAAGTCCCTTTTTGTTGACTTTTGAAAATGACCTATAATGTTGAAATTGATAAATTTTTGTGAGAGCATTTCTTGGACTTGAAGTATGAAGAGGATTTGTTGTAAATGTCTTTCTCTTCAAAATGAGCTTTGGATGGGATTTTTCTGATAATCCATGTGAAAGTTATGCCCTGGTCAATTTACAGTTGACTTTTTCAACTGTCCAAATAAGGAAACTTTTGCATATTGATGATTTTTGAGCCAAGCTTTGAGAATCATGATCAAGCATTGATCAAATGATGTTTGTGGCTTCAAAATGAGATGTTGACCAAAAATTTGAACTTTTGACTGTCAAATGACCATTTTGCCCCTACAGTTGACTGTAGTGCAATTAGGGTTTTGACTGTGCAATTTTGTGCTGAAAGTCTTGAAACTTTGTATGAGGATGCTTGACCATATTTATAAGCATGTGAGACTTGATTGGATCCTTGGAAACTTCATTTTCTTGATCAGAACCAAAACCCTAATTTTGACTGTTCAGGAGGCTCTTACACTGTGCAACCCTTGGGGAATTTTGAAGCTTGTCTTGGCATTTCTTTGAAGAATATGGGAGGGCAAATTTTGGGGTACAACAGTTGCCCCTGTTCAATCTTCTTAGACCTGAGGATGCAGATTGGCTGACGTGCCTTTCGTAATCCGAGGGTAGAAGATGATTGAACACTAGAGTGCCCAGAAATTTGCGCTCACATAGTAGCAATGTGATGATGGGAATGGGCTTATAGATGCCATTTGGAGATTGATGGATAGGATGATGGGCTTGTAGATGCCATCTGGATGTTGATCGCGTAAGAGATTCCTTAGCGAGAACCTGCGTACCTACAAAAGAAAAAATGAGTACCTGACATGTTGCAGGAGCTGGTTTTCAGATGCTTGGTGTAGATGTGTCCTGACTGGTTACAGGAGCTGGATCTGGAGCTTCAAAAGATGATGAATGAACCAGGGATGGTTACTACCTCAACAGGAACGGTGAGAGAACCTTGGGCGACTTCAACCTCAACAGCAATCATTGAGATAATCTTGGGATTACCACCTCCGTAGTATCGGGGAAAGAACCATAGGAAATTATAATCTCAATAACATTCATTGAGAAAAACCTGGAATGGAATTATCATCTCCGCAGCATTGGGGAGAGAACCATAGGAAATTATAATCTCAATAACATTCATTGAGAGAAACCTGGAATGGAATTATCGTCTCCGCAGCATTGGGGAGAGAACCATAGGAAATTATAATCTCAAAAGCAAACATTGAGAAAAACCTGGAATGGAATTATCGTCTCCGCAGCATCGGGGAGAGAACCATAGGAAATTATAATCTCCAAAGCAAACATTGAGAAAAACCTTTGATAACTTCTACTGAGTCTTCATCAGAAAAATCTGTTTGGGGTCGATTTAGCTGGACTAGAGAAGGCCTTGGACTGGATAAGAAATCTTTGGAGTCGATTAACTGAACCGGTCTAGGTCTTGGAATGTCTTCAACTGGGTTTTTATCAGAGAAATCTGTTTGGGGTCGATTCAACTGAACCAGAGAAGGCCTTTGACTGGATGATAACCAGAGAAATCTTTGGAGTCGATTTAACTGAACCAGATAAGGTCTTAGAGTCTTGAAATATGATTGAGAATTTAGCTGAATCTTTCCTGAAAGGTAAAGGTTAGTCATATGCAATGCATGATATGGACCAAGCAATGATGTTCTCAACATAAATGAGGCTTGTAAGATATGATGCGTCTATGCATGCTATAATGATGTATGGAAGTGCGATGTTTATGAATGTCTTTTTCGTCTAGGAAAGTAAATCCTTGACGGGTGCCGGGAAGTCACTCCTGGGCTGATGTTGGAGAACAGATTTTGCTTCCGCTGAGGATGATAATAGCAAGAAATACCGGCAGGAGAAGATAACTCCGTTGGGAAATAAACTTGGCGAATGGAATAACTCTGCGGGGAGGAAAGCACTCTAACAATCTTGCTGGGGAGCAATACTCTGTGGGGAGAGAGATACTTTGCTGAGTTGATGGCAACTTGCTAGGGATACCATTGTTATGTTGGAAGTGTTGATAGACTTCGCTGGGGATAAGAAAGAACTGTGTTGACGACGACCTTTCCGTGGCTTTTGGCTGAGGATAACCCAGTTATATCCTGTTAAGGAAATAACTCTTTGAATAAAGCCGGGCGACGCGTTCGCGTTCTGCGAGGATAAGCTTCCAGAATTTACTGGGGATAAGCTTATTGCTCGGGGAGATGAATTCCAATTTTCCTGGGGAAACTGGATTGGATTCTCTTGGGGAAGTTTTGAGATTCGGGGGAAGTGATTCCTTTGAACGTTGATACGCCGCCGGGGAACAATCTTTAGACCAAGACTGCCGGGGATGCTTGTTATGAATATGTATGCTGCTGGGGAGACGTTGAGATCCACTGGAGGATACCCAACTTCCTTAAGTTTGATTGTAACTTTACTCGGGGAGAGTGCACTGACTTGCTGACTTACTCTCTGGGGAATTAAGATGTACCGGTCTATGTTCTTTAGCTGAACCTACCTTGGTACCTTGGAGGATAGAACAATTAGATTGCTTAGACAACTCTTTATTGCCCCTGTTTCTAGTGTTACCTGTAATTAATCCTTTGTTTCGTATGCAAATATTTATGAGTTAGCAAATTATTGTCAATGCATATATCACAAATTGAACCTTGGACGTTCTTCGCAAAACAAAACAGAAAAAGGAAAAACAATTGGCACTTTTAACTGAAAAGTATATTTGTATTGATTTTTGAATGGCCTGAAAATAGGCGTTTTGTGTACAAGAGGCTGACGTCCTAGTAAGAGAACGCCGCCGAGCAAAAGAGTTTATACAAATTTTGTACAAAAGAAAATAAAACAGCTGTGTGAAATGAATGATCCCACTGGGTTTCAACTCTGCTATTGCCTTTATAACTCCGAGCGTCTCATCACTTGATGACCTAAACGAAGATGAAGCTGACTGATCGATGCCGTCTGAACTTGATGTAGATACCGGATTCTGGATGCAAAGTGATCCAATGAGACATAGTATTACGCTTTTATCCCTAATTTGTGCTTGGACCGCCCTTTCGGGTTTTCAGTCCACCGGGATACCCATTTTTGCCCAAGCCGCCTTTTCAGGTTTTCGACTTGCCGGGTGTACAGTTTTTTTTCATTTCATCCCTTCATTTTGCCCGAACCCTTTTGGTTCGACGGGAAGCCCTAATTTTTGCCTAGGCATGTCAGCTTAGCGGGTCTTTTTCATGCGTAGTATCTTTTTACTATGTCTGCATTAGCGGGGTGAGGAAGGTCGTCACCGTCCATGTTGGTTAGAATCATGGCTCCTCCTGAGAACACATGTTTAACCACAAATGGCCCTTCGTACGTAGGGGTCCATTTGCCCCTTGGATCACTCTGAGGAAGGATGATTCGCTTGATTACCAGATCCCCAACTTGATATTCCTGTGGTCTGACCTTTTTGTTAAATGCCCTGATCATCCGTTTCTGATACGTCTGACCATGGCAGATAGCAGCAAGTCTTTTTTCATCAATGAGGTTGAGCTGATCAAGTCGTGTCTGGATCCAATCATCCTCGTTCAGATTTGCATCCTTCATTATCCGGAGAGAGGGTATTTGCACTTCGATCGGTAAGACTGCCTCCATACCATAAACCAAAGAGAAAGGAGTTGCCCCGGTTGACGTCCTGGCTGAGGTACGGTACCCATGTAGAGCGAACGGTAACATCTCGTGCCAATCTTTATAAGTCACTGTCATCTTCTGCACGATTTTCTTGATGTTCTTATTTGCTGCCTCTACAGCCCCATTCATCTTCGGTCTGTAAGGAGAAGAATAGTGGTGCTGTATCTTGAACTGCTCGCAGAGCTCAGTGATCATCTTGTTATTCATATTGGTACCGTTGTCTGTAATGATTCTCTCAGGGACGCCGTATCGACAGATCAGATTATGCCGAATGAACCGTGCCACAACAGTCTTGGTTACCGTAGCATAGGATGCTGCTTCGACCCACTTTGTAAAATAATTAATCGCCACTAGGATGAAGCGATACCCATTGGATGTCGTAGGTTTAATCTCACCGATCATGTCTATGCCCCACATTGCAAACGACCAAGGCGCAGTCAGAACATTCAGGGGAACTGGAGGAACATGCACCTTGTCTGCATAAATCTGGCACTTATGGCATGTCCTGGAATGTTGGTAGCAGTCAGCTTCCATTGTGGACCAGTAATACCCTGCCCGAAGGATCTTCTTCGCCATTGTGTGTCCACTGGAATGTGTACCAAAGGTCCCTTCATGTAGCTCTTCCATGATCCTTTCTGCTTCCGTCTTATCCACACAACGCAGTAAGGTTGAATCATGGTTTCGCTTGTACAAGATGTCGTTGCTAAGAAAGAACTTTGTCGCGAACCTTCTCAGGAACTTCTTATCATTGACAGAGGCACCTTCAGGGTATTCCTGAGCTTCCAGATATCTCTTCACCTCATGGTACCAAGGCTTCTCAGTCACCAATTCAGTCTCGAGATCGCAACAGTATGCCGGTTCGTCCAGTTTCCAGATGATGATCCGGGGAGCCTCATTATCCCATTTAACTTTGAACATAGAAGCCATTGTAGCTAACGCGTTCGCCAGCTGATTCTCTTCTCTTGGAAAGTGCTCAAAGGTTATCTCTGTGAAGTGGGGGATCAGGGTCAACACACATTCCCTGTAAGGAATAAGGTTCGGATGTTTCGTATCCCACTCTCCTTTGATCTGATTGATCACAAGAGCGGAATCTCCGAAGACACTCAGAAACTTGATCCTTAGGTCGATCGCAGCTTGAAGACCCATGATGCACGCCTCATACTCAGCCATGTTGTTGGTACAGTTGAAACATAGTCGGGCAGTTAGTGGAGTATGAGTGCCTTGAGGAGATATGATTATGGTGCCGATTCCGTTACCCAAAGCATTGGAGGCTCCATCAAAGTGCATAGACCATCGGGATCCTGGTTCAGGTCCTTCATCCGGTCCAGGCACTTCACAATCAGTCACTATCATGATGCTTTCGTCTGGAAACTCGAAGTTCATTGACTGATAGTCATCTACGGCCTGATGTGCCAAGTGGTCTGCCAATACACTTCCCTTGATGGCTTTCTGGGTCGTATACTGAATGTCATATTCTGTCAAGATCATTTTCCATCTTGCTATTCTCCCAGACAGAGCAGGCTTTTCGAATATGTACTTTATAGGATCCATCTTTGAGATCAACAAGGTAGTGTGAGTCAGCATATACTGTCTCAGCCGGCGAGCAGCCCATACCAAAGCGCAGCAAGTTTTCTCAAGCAGTGAGTATTGGGTCTCACAGTCGGTAAACTTTTTGCTAAGGTAATAAATGGCATGCTCTTTTCGGCCAGACTCGTCATGCTGCCCCAGCACACACCCCATTGAGTTGTCAAGCACTGTCAGGTATAGTATCAGAGGTCTCCCTTCAACCGGTGGCATAAGGATAGGTGGTTCTTGGAGATACTCTTTGATTCTGTCGAAAGCAGCCTGACATTCATCGTTCCAACGTACTACCTGATCTTTCTTCAGCAGCTTGAAGATTGGCTCACAAGTAGCAGTTAGGTGTGAGATGAACCGAGCAATGTAATTCAGGCGTCCTAAAAAGCCTCTGATCTCCTTCTCTGTCTTTGGAACCGACATCTCTTGAATAGCTTTGACCTTGGCAGGGTCCACTTGAATGCCCTTGTCACTTACCACGAAGCCTAGCAACTTTCCAGATCTTACCCCGAAGGTGCACTTGTTCGGGTTTAACCTCAGCTTGTACAGTTTCAACCGGTCAAACAACTTCTGCAGATGATCTAGATGCTCTTCCTCAGTCTGGGATCTTGCGATCATGTCGTCAACATACACTTCTATCTCATGATGGATCATATCATGAAATAAAGCAACCATGGCACGTTGGTAGGTTGCCCCAGCGTTCTTTAGTCCAAAAGGCATGACCTTGTAGCAGAAGGTGCCCCACTGAGTAACAAATGTAGTCTTTTCCATGTCTTCAGGTGCCATCTTGATCTGATTGTAACCTGAAAAGCCATCCATGAAAGAGAACACCTTGTGCTGAGCTGTATTATCAACAAGGACATTAATGTGAGGCAGAGGGAAGTCATCCTTGGGGCTGGCCCTGTTCAGATCCCTGTAATCAACACACATTCTGACCTTTCCATCCTTCTTAGGTACCGGTACCACATTAGCAACCCACTGAGGGTAAGAAGTCACTGCAAGGAACCCAGCGTCAAACTGTTTCATAACCTCGGCTTTAATCTTCTCAGACATCTCTGGACGCATCCGACGGACCTTTTGCTTAACTGGAGGGCAATCTTCCTTAGTTGGCAAGTGATGGACCACAATATCGGTATCCAACCCGGGCAAGTCTTCGTAGGACCAGGCAAAGATCTCCATATAATCATGTAGCATCTGAGTCAACCGTTGCTTCACGCTGAGCTCTAGGTTGGCACCAATCTTTACCTCTTTCCTGTCTGCCTCAGTACCCAAGTTTATTGTTTCCATGGGCTCTTCATGTGGTTGAATTTCCCTCTCTTCCTGAAGCAACAGTCTTGCAAGCTCGCCAGGCACTTCGCAATCATCTTCGCCTTCGTCTTCGGCTAAGTTGATCGGATTTTCGAAGTCATAATTGGAAGTAGCAGAGTTGTTATCAGTGAGATCCAGAGTGGATTGAAACCTGTATGAGTGAGTGTGTGTGTAAATACAGCTGTTTTGAAATATATGTAAAGGAAAGAAAGACAGAAAAGGAGCATAAGATTTGAAATGCGAGAAAACGTCCAAGATTTTCATTTATGATATATGAAATGACAATTTATATGCCCTCACAAATAAAACCACGGTGCCTCGGGTAAGACACCGGGCCATAGAGTTTATTTATTGTTTATTACAAATAACGAAACAAAGAAATTTATTACTGCGTCACAAAGGTAACAGGAGTATGGTCTTTGGCAATCCAATTGGTCAATCCGCCTTCGGTTGTCGGGTAGATCCAGCTATTGAATTCTGCTTCATCCACTTCGTTGTCTTCCCCAACAGCATTCACTCCTGGATTTGTAATGAACACAGGAGGTCTTCTGGTCTTCGCCTTCCGCATAGCTTTCTGACCTTCTGCAGTAAAACCCAGCCCAAATTTGTCAGTTTTTTGTGTGAAGTCTGGAAGCCTGCCCCAGTTAGCACATTCACCTTTCTGAACCACAGCCCGGGCATCCTTCAGAGAAGCCATCTTCAAAGGAACATTCTCTTCTACTGCTGTTTCTGCTGCCGCTGAAATTGGAAGCACCTCCTCGAAATGTTGAAAGGGGGTTTCAATAAACTCCCCGTCCATCTCAATGTATCTGAAGGAATTCAAGTGACTTACCATATATTCCTCCTCTCCTTGCACAGTGACGATCTTCCCTCTGACAGGGTACTTCAGCTTCTGGTGCAAGGTAGAGGTCACTGCCCCAGCTTTATGGATCCAAGGTCGACCCAGTAGGCAAGAGTACGATGGACGGATATCCATCACATAAAATGTAGAGTCAAACACCTGAGAACCCACACGAATGGGAATGTCAACCTCTCCATGAACCATCCTTTTTGAACCGTCAAAGGCCCTGACGATGATATTGCTGGGTTTCAGTTCCAGGCCTTCACAATCTAAACGGTCTAAAGCCTTCTTGGGTAGCACGTTTAAGGACGAACCAGTATCCACCAATACATGTGCCAGAGTAGTGCCCCTGCATTCTATAGAGACATGCAGGGCATCATTGTGGTCTCTTCCCTTCGCAGTCAGGTCAGCATCTGAGAAACCCAAGCCATTGTCTGCTGTCAGATTTGCTATGCAATCAGTGAACTGGACTGCAGATGTTTCCTGTGGCACATGGGCCGTCTTGAGAAATGAGATTAAGGCCTTAGCATGGGCCTCTGAACACAGCAATAAGGAGAGCATGGAGATTTTGGAGGGCGTGTGCCCCAGCTGTTCCACAACATTAAAGTCACTCTTCTTTATTATCTTCAAGATTTCCTCCATCTCTTGTTGGGAGGCCTCAGCAGTTATAGGTATAGGTG
The DNA here is from genome assembly GCA_948472305.1 of Vicia faba. Taxonomy (NCBI): domain Eukaryota; kingdom Viridiplantae; phylum Streptophyta; class Magnoliopsida; order Fabales; family Fabaceae; genus Vicia; species Vicia faba. Next base: position 1,051,477,112 of record OX451737.1, read on the forward strand.
CCTCCATCTGGGCAGGCTCAACTTCAATTCCTTTGCCCCGAGCCTTGGATGACTCGGCAGCAGGAGAAACAACTTGATCAGCAACAGGAACAGGTACACTTGTAGGAGTTATAAGGAGTGGTCTTCGAGTAGCGGGCGGTGCAATGTCAGGCGAGAAGAGCTTACCACTGCGGGTAACCTTGGCTGGGCCAGTGATATCACAGATACTGGCGCCAGTGTTGAATTCTTGTTTAATTCCGTTCACATACACATCCGCCCCATAGTGCCAGGGGATCGCTTTATCAGATACATAGGGAAGAGGCCTCGGAACCGTGATAACAACAGGTGCGACAGTCATGATTTGGACAGGCTTCTTCGGGAGAACCTGGATTGGATTATTGAAGATGGTAACCACAGAAACTTCTTCCACCGGAACCAACTGAACAGCAGACTTCTTAAACAGAATCTCCTTGCTATCCATTAGGCTTTGGATGCCTAACTTCAGCAAGGGACAACCAGATAGGGAAACAGCACAGAACAGGCAACCCTCACTGCAACCCGGAAATAAACTGGCCAGCAGTAGGTTCCTCTTGACGGTCTTCAGAGGAGTGGCTAGATCATCCACAGAAACAGCATAAACATCTTCATCAACAGCATTTACCCCATGCTGAGGCATAGGAGCAGTAACCACATTCGGCCTCTCAGGCGCTTCAAACTGTATCTCCTTTGCGTCAATAAGGTCTTGCACCTTGCTCCTTAATGCCCAACAATCATCAGTGGAATGCCTCGGGCTATCAAAATGATAAGCACAACGAGCATTTGGGTTGTACTTGGGAGACGTAGTATTTGGAAACTTCGGAGCCTCTCTGACGGTTACTAAGTTGGTTGAGAGCAACTGTGGCAGGATCTGCGATAAGGTCATGCTCAAACGGGTAAACTCTCTCCGGGGTCTTTCAGCCCTTTGAGGATTGGTTGGCCGAGAAGCGGCAGCAGGCTTAGCAATCATTACCGCACTGACAGATTGGCGGCGCTCAGATCTCTCTGGTCTCTTGGAACCATATACAGCACTAGCCTCCTTCTTGAAGGGTTTCTTCTCAGAACTAGACGATGCACCCTTCGGAATCTTTCCAGACTTCAACCCAGCCTCAATTCTCTCTCCAGTCAGAATCAGATCAGTGAACCCTGCAGATGAATTCCCGATAAGATGGTTGAAAAATGGCCCAGATAGGGTCCCCAAGAACATGTCTACCAACTCCCGATCAGTCAACGGAGGCTGCACCCTGCCAGCCAGGTCTCTCCACTTCTGAGCGTACTCCTTAAAACCTTCACTTGAACCTAACGACAAACCCTGGAGTTGGGTACGTGTAGGGCCAAGGTCGGCATTATATTGATACTGCTTATAGAAAGCAGTAGCCAACTCCTCCCAGTTACGAACCTTGGTCCCATCCAGCTGATAGAACCATTCGAGATGAGTCCCTGAAAGACTCTCCTGGAAGAAGTGGATCCGCAAATTCTTATCCGCTGAGTACGGTTGAATCTTCCGAACATAGGACCTGAGATGTAGCTTGGGACAAGACGCCCCGTCATATCTGGTGAAAGATGGTGCTTTGAACTTCCGAGGAATGATCACACTAGTAGACAAACCCAAATCTCCAAAATCCAGCCCAGGTACCTGTTGTATCTCCATAGCATTCAGCCTATCCTCCAGTTGCTTGTATCTGTCGTCTGCCAGGGGATATTGCTCTTCATCAAAATCAGTCTCGTTGTCAGAGACTACCGGACTAGGGCCCTTTTCTGCTTGAGGAGTACTCTTGCCAATGGAAGAACCAGCCTCTTCATTCTGCAAAGTATTGCCAAACCTTCGGCCCGAGCTAAACAGAACAGTTCTTCTCTTCTTCTTCTTCTCTTTCTTCAGGAGCAGAGCTTTCAGCTCTTCTTGGCCTTGAGCCAAACCCTTGATTAATTCCTGAAATTGCGCATTCTGCGCCTGAAGAGCTTTGATGGATGTCTCAGTTGATGATGAGTCGGGATTCATGATGCTGAAATAAACAGCGAAGAACTGTAAGCAACCTGAAAAGAGGAAAACCTGCTATGCACATGATGAATTAGATGTGTTTATGCAATGCATTCAAGGGTTCGAAAGTTCAAATTTGTTGTAGACAAAAAGGAACACACGTTATTATTAAGGAAATAATTGTTCAGTACATCAAAGCCTCATGGGCAAAATAATACAAAAGCAAATCAATCCCAAAATATGCTACGCATCCTCTTCGGAGCTATGTAAATGTTGAGGTTCCTCTCCTCATGCAACAGGCGGGTGAGCTCCAAGACCTTCTTTTCACTAGCATGCAGACTAGTCTCAAGAGAATTTCGTTCTTCCTTAAGCTGGATCCAGCTCTTCTGCATCTCTTCCCAGGATGTGGGCATATCAGGGTGCTGAATAGTGTAGGACACTTCTCCTTCCAAGACTGGCTCTTTGATCACAGGGAGCATATGAGGATAAGGCATTACCAACTTCTGGGAGCGGGCGCGTACCCACTTGAGATAAGGTTCCAACGGGATGGAGTTCCTGTGCCCCAGTGTCTTGCTGTCTATCCTACTTGGCATTCTCCAGGCTTTGATAAATCTCTGGCGAAGTCCTTGAGTATCGTTGTCGAAGTCAAAAACTATGTCAGGAATTAACATGTCATGAGGGCCATCCCTCCGAGCGTAACCAAACTGTCTCCAAGCCAGGCATGGGCTGTAAGTAATACCTCCTCTGATTCCAAGTAAAGGAACATTAGGGTACTCCCCGCAACGATCAATGATAGTGACATCTTCTCTGGACCGAGGGCACCAATGTATATCTGCATGTGTAAGAGTCATCAACCGTTGTGACCATCTCAAACCCCGCTCATTCTTCAAAACTGATTGTGGAAGGTGCGAAATAAACCACCTTCCCAGGAGAGGAGTGCAACACATAAGGACACCTCTTTTTCTCATGGTTCGAGTGTAATATGAGTGAAGGATGTCCCCCAGCAACGTAGGTATAGGATTCCTGGACATAAAGATCTGGACAGCACTGATATCTATAAGCTGATCTGGGTTAGGGAACAACACCAAACCATAGACAAGGAGGGCCACAACTTCTTCAAAAGCTTGCAAGTCAAGGGAGTTCCAACATTCATGGGCCTTTTCAAACAGAAACCTGGCTAAGAACCCTTTGATACCACTTCTAACTTCCCAATGTCCCTTGAGGTCAGATGACTGTAGGTGCAAGGCTTTAGCAATCTCTTCAAGCTTAGGTTCCTTTTCCGTACCGTTGTAGGGTAGTTGATCGAGGATAGGGATCTTCAGGAGCCGGGAGAACTCCTCCAATGTAGGTACCAGCTGATAATCCAAGAAGGTGAAACAGTGATGCAGAGGGTCAAAGAACTGAAACAGGACTTTGATCATGTCTTCCTCAATGTTGGTGTTGACCAAGCTGATGAGTCTTCCATGTATTTCACTGAATGAAGAGCTCTCGGGAATCCTGGATATAAGCTCCTTAAGCTGAGGAGGGATCCTTACAAGACTGATTTGAATTGTCTTTCTACGAACAGTTTCCATGTCCTACAAAACAAGAACAAAGATGAAAATTCGAACCCCTGAAATGGTTAGTCAATGCATATGATGCTGGATGATGTCATGATGCTATGATTAAACACACCACAGATATTTACAAAGACAAACATGTAAGGCACACAAGGCACACAAGACAAGCCCTTAGGGTTTAAGGCCAGCATGGGGTCTGGGTAGTACCCTCTTGAAGTTGGTGGGTTCATCATGTCCTATTAGAAGTAACCGGGTTCTAAGGTTCCCAATATCACGGGATTGCTTTCATTGTTCATCGTTTCGATTTAACCACTGAACTGGCAACCGAAATATTCCAGGAAAGCAACCCTCAATTGAGTGTAGTATCGAGTATCAACCAACCTCGGACTGCACCAAAGTCAGTTATCTCACTACCCTAAAGAGGCCAAGATAGTTCAATTAAGGTTCCTAAGGTCTGTTGATGCTTCACGACACCACGCGGAGGCCCCGTACTCTCCTTGACTGAACTCAAGGGTTACCGGTACACACCAAAGTGCCACATCAATGTAGCAGACTGTTTCAACCATGTCGGTATACCCCGCACAGTTCCCTCACAGCCTTGTTGCTACTTTCTAAGAAGGTATCCCCCAGATCCGGGTTAGGATCTATAGAACTCCCAAGCAACCCACAATTTAAAGCACACAAGGAAAACAATTGAAAACACAGTTTATGAACTAGCCCTAAGGTACACCTCACTTTAAGTTTAATTCCCCAGCAGAGTCGCCAGTTCTGTGATCGGTGGATCTGGAACTGACTGTTTAACGCTGGTTCGCGAAATGTCGCGGAAGCAAGAGTCGCCACCGTCTTTTATTTTCTCCAAATGGAAAGGACAAAAGCACAGAAAAATTCCTTATAGAGATTGCTCTCGGTTCGGGAGGTAGATTATAGAAAGGGAAGGTGTTAGCACCCTTTCTATCCATGGTTATCCATGGGCTCTTAGATACTTGCTCATTTGTGTTTTCAAAAATGGTTTGTCTGCTTTTCAACTATGGGTTTTAAAAAGTTTCTTTGAAAATTTCAGTTCGACTCTTGTATCGGTCCTCAAGAGTGTTTGAAAAAATGCTTTCGAAAGCTTTTTGAAAATGTGTTGGTGTGAAAAGTATTTTTTGAATTTGTTTTGAAATTAGAGCAAGTATCTACGAGAACCTACCTACCCTAAGGAATTCGTCTGTGTAAATGTCCTTTAAAGTAGTGCCATCCCACCATTGAGAGGTAGGTAGCACCACCATTGGAGGTGTTCGGGTCAATTCGAGGTTCGGGACATGGTGATCACCAGAGCAATAGGAAGATACCTTAGAAGCTACCCTCATGCCAGGTTCCCGGATCATGAGGACTTACTAAGACATCCTCTACTCGACGATCACCTTTCGAGGCAAGGCAACAGTGCGGCGTACCCTAGGGGTGGTGTGTGATTTGTGTGTCGTTTTTAGATATTTTTGTCTTTTGTCATGTTATTGGTGATCTAGCGTTTGTTTTTTTTTATGGCCATTCATTCTTGTATGCATCAATTAACAGTTAAAATTTTTGCGAGAAAAGTAAAGTCCTAAACTATTACAAAAGGCGCGGGTCCACATCGCCAAAGTTTCCAGAACCCGATTTGACAGAAAAATAAAGAAGTAAAAGTGCGAAAGATTAAAAGGTTACATGGCCTTGGGAGAGATACATAAATATTAAAAGAAATAAAATAAATATGCAAATTAAATAAGAATTAAAACGAGGTCGTTGGACCTTTTTTGCAAAATTGAATTAAATGGTGAAATTAATTAATTAAAAAAGAAAAGAAATTGTTTTTTTTGTATTTTTATGATTTTAATGGGAAAAGAATTAATTAAAATAAATGCTAACCCTAATTCTAGTTGTTTTTAATTTATTAAAAAGAAGATTAAATTTTAACCTAAAATTAACCCTAATTAATTTACATGCAATTTAATTACAAAAATAAATATTTAATATTTAATTATTATGAAGGAAAATAAAAAGGAATAAAAATTATCATAAACCCTAATTCTATATTTTTTAGATTTTTATTAAAAAAAGGTTAAGATTAAAACCTAATTTAAAACTAGTTAATTAATGGACTTTATTTACAAAAAATACTATTAAATAAATATATTTAATTTTTTTCATCTTTTCTGATTTTTTGGTGTTTTTGTGTTTTTTATATATTATGAAAACAATAATCAAGAAATTAAGAAATTAATTAAAATAGAGAAAAGGAAAAAAATATAAAAGAGTAAAAGAAAGCAAATTGGAGGGGGGTGCTGTCCCCAAGTGGAGGTCAGTCCTCAGCAATTTTGGCCCAAGGCTTTAAAGCCTTTTTGACTTTTTCCACTAGTATACCCAGACGTTGACTGATGTTCACCATAGTCCTGCAATCGTGGCCCTTGATTGGTCCTGGCATGTGCATGGACGGCTTGATTTGAGAGACGCACGGTAGTCTCCTATGTAGAATCTGCATGTGAATATTATATGAAGAAAAATATGAAAGGGGGTGAGGACCTGGGGCTCGAACCCAGGTCCTGAACGTTACCAACCAAGCGCTTTGCCAACCCTGCCATTTTGTTTATCTGTTAATAATATAATCAATAAATATAATAAAACAAACAAACGCCAACGCTCTTTTTTTCACGCGAGATTTTGAATTAACCAATCAGCTTATGCCACCGAGTCATCTTCCTCATTGTTGTTTTGTTTTCCTGGAAATATAAAAACATTGGCAACGGTTTTCAAACGTTGCTATAGACACTATTTTAGAAAATAGCGAATAGCCCCTGGGGCTTCATAAATTAGGCGCGACATATGTTTATTGACCGTCCAAATCATGCTTGATTCAGTCATGGTACTATGGTGGTCTAATTTTACCGCGTTTGGAAACCCCCAATTTCAAGCTTGCAAAACCCTAATCTGCAGCCATGGTAGAATTGCATATAGGTGATAAAAATACAATTAATTTGTATGGTTAGCTTCAGAACATATCAATCAGTATGAATACACAAACAAAATGCTATGTAAATGCCTAAATATGGAGACACGATTATGAAAAAAAATGAAGAAAGCTTGACTTCTGTACAATGTTTCAAGGTGTTAGAATTGATGCTTTTGATCCAGGAAGGTTGCTTGATGTCCTTGGAAGGCAATAGGATGAGTTTCTTGGCTTGAATCGACCTGCAAATAGGTTTTCAGATTTGAGTTTCCAAGCAAAATTTTCTAGTTTGTGTATGCCTTTTCTGCGCAGCTTTTTTTTTTCAATGGCATTAGGGTTGTGTTTGATACTTATGTATGAATGATTTAGGGTTGAAAACTTGATCCAAAACCTTTGCATTCATGGTTTGGAAGATTTGATTTTCAAAGATCTTTTTTCAATATTTTTTCATGCTATTTTGACCCTAATCATATCCAATCAATTCAATTCCTTCCATATCTGATCATGCACGAATTATTGAGTATATTTCATGCACAAAAAGATTGAAAAACTTAGGTTAAGTATTTTTCATGTATTTAATTGATTTAAATGAATTATTATTAATACAAATTCAAATAAATAAATAAAAAATGAAGAAAAACTTCCCTTTGGGCCAAGTGGTCGTGCACATGCCTTGGATGATGAATTGTGGAAGAAAAAGAGGCCCATTAGCAATTTTAGGTCATTTGAATCAATGTTGACTTTTCAAAATTCCCAAATATTTCCCAACTTCCACAAGGCACAACTTGCTCAATTTTTAAGCTTTGCTCATGTTCTTGGACATTTTGGAAAGGTCTTTGAGTCCTATAACCAATGTCTTTGGTCCCATGTCATTTTGATTTACCAATATCAAGTTATGGCCTTTGACTTAAAGTCCCTTTTTGTTGACTTTTGAAAATGACCTATAATGTTGAAATTGATAACTTTTTGTGAGAGCATTTCTTGGACTTGAAGTATGAAGAGGAGTTGTTGGAAATGTCTTTCTCTTCAAAATGAGCTTTGGATGGGATTTTTCTGATAATCCATGTGAAAGTTATGCCCTGGTCAATTTACAGTTGACTTTTTCAACTGTCCAAATAAGGAAACTTTTGCATATTGATGATTTTTGAGCCAAGCTTTGAGAATCATGATCAAGCATTGATCAAATGATGTTTGTGGCTTCAAAATGAGATGTTGGCCAAAAATTTGAACTTTTGACTGTCAAATGACCATTTTGCCCCTGCAGTTGACTGTAGTGCAATTAGGGTTTTGACTGTGCAATTTTGTGCTGAAAGTCTTGAAACTTTGTATGAGGATGCTTGACCATATTTATAAGCATGTGAGACTTGATTGGATCCTTGGAAACTTCATTTTCTTGATCAGAACCAAAACCCTAATTTTGACTGTTCAGGAGGCTCTTACACTGTGCAACCCTTGGGGAATTTTGAAGCTTGTCTTGGCATTTCTTTGAAGAATATGGGAGGGCAAATTTTGGGGTACAACAGCAGCAGCAGGATATAGCACACAAATGCTCTAGATGAAAAGTCATCTTGAAGACTTCCAGATTTTTGAGAGTAACATCCCTATACTCTGTGACAATACTTCTGATATTTTCTTAAGTAAGAATCTCATTTTACATTCTAGAGCTAAGCATATAGAAATAAAACATCACTTCATTAGGGACTACATTCAGAAAGGAATTTTGAACTTAAAATTTACTGATACAGACTGTTGTACCCCAAAATTTGCCCTCCCATATTCTTCAAGAAATTGCCAAGCCAAGTCACAAAATTCCCCAAGGGTTGCACAGTGCAAGGGCCTCATAAACAGTCAAAATTAGGGTTTTGAGTCTGATCAAGAAAAGGAAGTGTTCAAAGGCTCAATCAAGTCTCATATGCTTACAAACATGGTCAAGCATCCTCATATCAAGTTTCAACGCATTCAGCTCAAGATTGCACAGTCAAAACCCTAAATTGCACTACAGTCAACTGTAGGGGCAAAATGGTCATTTGACAGTCAAAAGTTCAAATTTTTGGTCAACATATCATTTTGAAGCCACAAACATCATTTGATCAATGCTTGATCATGATTCTCAAAATTTGGCTCAGAAAATCATCAAGATGCAAAAGTTTCCTTATTTGGACAGCTGAAAAAGTCAACTGAAATTGACCAGGGCATAACTTTCACATGGATTATCAGAAAAATTCCATCCAAAGCTCATTTTGAAGAGAAAGACATTTCCTACAACTCATCTTCATACTTCAAGTCCAAGAAATGCTCTCACAAAAAGTTATCAATTTCAACATTATAGGTCATTTTCAAAAGTCAACAAAAAGGGACTTTAAGTCAAAGGCCATAACTTGAGATTGGAAAATCAAAATGACATGGGACCAAAGGCATTGGTTAAAGGACTCAAAGACCTTTCCAAATTGTCCAAGAACATGAGAAAAGCTTAAACATTGAGCAAGTTATGCATTGGAGAAGTTGGGAAATTTTTGTGAAATGGCAAAAGTCAACTATCCTTGAAACTTCAATTTTTGACAAAAGGGCCCACTTTCTTCCACTTGATTCAGCCTTGCCATGCCACACACGTGTCCCATGATTAATTTCAAGATCAAACATTGATTTTTCTATTTTATTTAATTTCTATTAATTTAATTCATTCTAAATCTTTAATAATTCAAATAAAATTTAAAAATCAATGGAATAGTGTCATTTGAATTTGAATAGCTTCCATATATCATGTGCCAGCTCACAAACTCATGCTAGGGTTAGGTTGTACACCAAGTCTTGGTTTTGCTTAAAAAAGGGAAAGTTTGTTAATGGTGAAAAACCTAAGACTAGTTCTCTCATGGGCATGGATCAAGGCCAGCTAATGACTTAATTCCCTTCCCTCATAAGTACTGAGTCTAACCCTAATCACAGGACACTGAAAGCTGCGCTCTAGAACACATTGAAAACTTGGAAAATTCACCAAAAAATACAAAACTGAAAACCACTTTAGAGATTGATTCAAGGCATAATTCATAATCCAACAGCTTCCTCAAGCATTCCTGAACGCATTGCAATCACAAACGTCCATTCAAACGCCAAGAACTGGTATATCGAGCATGAACTGTACATGAAAAATTCCATAATCGTATATCCTATTCTAAGCATTTTTACTGCATTATTTTCATGGAATCATGTTCCTTATGAAGTTTTGAGACTAACCATTATGTTTAATTGAATGTTTATGCTACATACACGATTATGCCGTAACTGGTTTTCTAGGGTTTTCAGAGTTTTGATTTGGGGTTTTTCACCCAAGGAAAAATTAGGACTCCAGGCCACCACCATTGCAATCATCACGCTTGGACGAAGAGATTCATATATTCGCGCTCAATTTATGGAGCCCTGAATCCTATTCGCTATTTTTTGATATGTCCTCTATAGCAACGGGTTAAAACCGTTGCTCTTTGTTTTTATGTTTCAGAAAATAAAAAAGACAACGAAGAAGAAGGCTCGGTGGCAAGACGTGACTGGCTTATTCAAATTTCGCGCGCTGGATCCACTAACGCGTTTATTCTCCTTTCATTATTTATGTGTTATAGTATATTAACAACGCGCGATTGGATCAGATGGAAAACGACAACGCTGGTAACACGTATGACCTGGGTTCGATCCCAGGTCTTCGTTCTTTCCATTTATTTTTCCCAATTAAGCGTTCATGTGCAGGCTCAGGGATGTGGTCCACCATACACTCACCAAATCTAGCTGGCCACGTGGTTATCTTTAGCAATCCAAGGGTGGAGAATTGATGGACACCCTCAACCCTAGTCAATGTGCCATAAAATGCTTGGAAAAGTCAGCGAATTTCAAAGGCAAATGGGCCAGAATTCTAAGGCCAACACCTCACAATTGGGGCCTGAACCCCCCCTGGTTTGCATTCTCCATATTTTTTTTATTATTTATTTTATTTTTAATTGTTGTTTTATTCCCTTTATTGTTCTAAATTAATTAATTATTTTTGCTAAATACAAAAAACGTCATAAAAATCCAGAAAAAGATAAAAAATGTTAAATTATTTCATTCTAATATTTTCATAAATAAATTAACATGTAATTATTAGTTTTAATTAGGTTACAATTTTAATTCTTTTAATAACTAAAAATCCAAAAATATAGAATTTAGGTTTAATTGTTAATATTATTCCTTCTAATTTCCTTTTTTCATAATAATAATCTTTATTTTATTTTTTATAATCAAATGTACATAAGTAAAAATTAGGGTTTAATTTAGGTTAATTTAACATTTTCATAATAACTAAAAATAATTAGAATTAGGGTTTGACATTTTATTTTAATTTGAATTAATTCTCTTTTTCTATTAAATCTAAAAAACATTTTCTTTTAAATTTTAATTTCAATCCTTCATTAACTTTAATTTTTTGCAAAAGGGTCTAACGCCCATGTTCGTAATTTATTTAATTTCGCGCATTTATTTTATGTCGTTTATTATAATTATGTAATTCTCCCAAAGTGTTGTAACAATTTTACTTCTCGCACTTTTATTTTATTGCTTTATTTATTTTCCGTCAAATCGGGTCCGGTTTAATTTTGGCGATGTGGACCCGCGCCATTTGTAATAGCTTTAGTTTTATTTTCCTTGCAAATATTAACTGTTAAATAAGCATGCAAGAATGAATGGCCCTAATTAAAAACAAGCGTAGATCACAATGAACATGACAAGACAAATATCAATGAACATGACACACGAATCGCACACACCATCCCTAGGGTACACCTCACTGTTGCCTTTCGAAAGGTGATCGTCGAGTAGAAGATGTCTTAGTAAGTCCTCATGATCCGGGAACCTGGCATGAGGGTAGCTTCTAAGGTGTCCTCCCATTGCTCCGGTGATCACCATGTCCCGAACCTCGAATTGACCCGAACACCTCCAACGGTGGTGCTACCTACCTCTCAATGGTGGGATGGCACTACTTTAAAGGACATTTACACAGACGAATTCCTTAGGGTAGGTAGATGACTCATGGATACTTGCTCTCTTCAAAACAAAAATTCAAAGACTTTTCACACCAACACTTTTCAAAAGCTTTCAAAGCAAATTTTTCAAACACTCTGACGTACGAGTCAAACTGAAATTTTTCAAAGAAACTTTGTTAACCCACATTGAAAAGCAAACAAACATTTTTGAAAACACAATGAGCAAGTATCTAAGAGCCCATGGATAACCATGGATAGAAAGGGTGCTAACACCTTCCCTTTCTATAACCTACCTCCCGAACCGAGAGCAATCTCTTTAAGGAATTTTTCTGTGCTTTTGTCCTTTCCATTTGGAGAAAATAAAAGACGGTGGCGACTCTTGCTTCCGCGACATTTCACGAACCAGCTTTAAGACAGTCAGTTCCAGATCCACCGATCACAGAACTGGCGACTCTGCTGGGGACTTAAACTTAAAGTGAGGTATACCTTAGGGCTAGGTCATAACTATGTTTTCAATTGTCTTCTTTGCTTGCTTTATTATTGTGGGTTGCTTAGGGAGTGCTATAGATCCTAACCCGGATCTGGGGATACCTTCTTAGAAAGTAGCAACAAGGATGTGAGGGAACTGTGCGGGGTATACCGACATGGTTGAAGCAGTCTGCTACGTTGATGTGGCACTTTGGTGTGTACCGGTAACCCTTGAGTTCAGTCAAGGAGAGTACGGGGCCTCCATGTGGTGTCATGAAGCATCAACAGACCTTAGGAACCTTAATTGAACCATCTTGGCCTCTTTAGGGTAGTGAGATAACTGACTTTGGTGCAGTCCGAGGTTGGTTGATACTCGATACTACACTCAATTGAGGGTTGCTTTCCTGGAATATTTCGGTCGCCAGTTCAGTGGCTAAATCGAAACGATGAACAATGAAAGCAATCCCGTGATATTGGGAACCTTAGAACCCGGTTACTTTGATTAGGACAGGTTGAACTCACCAACTTCAAGAGGGTACTACCCAGACCCCATGCTGGCCTTAAACCTTAAGGGCTTGTCTTGTGTGCCTTGTGTGCCTTACATGTTTGTCTTTGTACATATCTGTGGTGTGTTTAATCATAGCATCATGACATCATCCAGCATCATATGCATTAACTAACCATTTCAGGGGTTCGAATTTTCATCTTTGTTCTTGTTTTGTAGGACATGGAAACTGTTCGTAGAAAGACAATTCAAATCAGTCTTGTAAGGGTACCTCCTCAGCTTAAGGAGCTTATATCCAGGATTCCCGAGAACTCTTCATTCAGTGAAAGGCATGGAAGCCTCATCAGCTTGGTCAACACCAACATTGAGGAAGATATGATAAAGGTCTTGTTCCAGTTCTTTGACCCTCTGCATCACTGTTTTACCTTCTTGGATTATCAGTTGGTACCTACATTGGAGGAGTTCTCCCGGCTCCTGAAAATCCCTATCCTTGATCAGCTACCCTTCAACGGTACAGAAAAGGAACCTAAGCTTGAAGAGATTGCTAAAGCCTTGCACCTACAGTCATCTGACCTCAAGGGACATTGGGAAGTCAGAAGTGGTATTAAAGGGTTCTTAGCCAGGTTTCTGTTTGAAAAGGCCTATGAATGTTGGAACTCCCTTGACTTGCAAGCTTTTGAAGAGGTTGTGGCCCTCCTTGTTTATGGTTTGGTGTTGTTCCCTAACCCAGATCAGCTCATTGATATCAGTGCTGTCCAGATCTTTATGTCCAGGAATCCTATACCTACGTTGCTGGGGGACATCCTTCACTCATGTTACACTCGAACCATGAGAAAAAGAGGTGTCCTTATGTGTTGCACTCCTCTCCTGGGAAGGTGGTTTATTTCGCACCTTCCACAATCAGTCCTGAAGAATGAGCGGGGTTTGAGATGGTCACAACGGTTGATGACTCTTACACATGCAGATATACATTGGTGCCCTAGGTCCAGAGAAGATGTCACTATCATTGATCGTTGCGGGGAGTATCCTAATGTTCCTTTACTTGGAATCAGAGGAGGTATTACTTATAGCCCATGCCTGGCTTGGAGACAATTTGGTTATGCTCGGAGGGATGGTCCTCATGACATGTTAATTCCTGACATAGTTTTTGACTTCGACAACGATACTCAAGGACTTTGCCAGAGATTTATCAGAGCCTGGAGGATGCCTAGTAGGATAGACAGCAAGACACTGGGGCACAGGAACTCCATCCCTTTGGAGCCTTACCTCAAGTGGGTACGAGCCCGCTCTCAGAAGTTAGTAATGCCTTATCCTCACATGCTTCCAGTAATCAAAGAGCCTGCCTTGGAAGGAGAAGTGTCTCACGTTATTCAGCACCCTGATATGCCCACATCCTGGGAAGAGATGCAGAAGAGCTGGATCCAGCTTAAGGAAGAGCGGAATTCTCTTGAGACTAGTCTGCGTGCCAGTGAAAAGAAGGTCTTGGAGCTCACCCGCCTGTTGCATGAGGAGAGGAACCTCAACACTTACATAGCTCCAAAGAGGATGCGCAGCATATTTTGGGATTGATTTGATTTTTTGTACTTTTGCCCATGAGGCTTTGATGTATTAAACAATGATTTTCTTAATAATAACGTGTGTTCCTTTCGGTCTACAACAAATTTGAATTTTCGAACTCTTGAATGCATTGCATAAACACATATCATTCATCATGTGCATCACAGGTACTCTTCTTTTCAGGTTGTTTACTGTTCTTCGCTGTTTATTTCAGCATCATGAACCCTGAATCATCAACCGAGGCATCTATCAAGGCTCTTCAGGCGCAGAACGCCCAATTTCAGGAGCTGATCAAGGGCTTGGCTCAGGGTCAACAAGAGTTGAAGACCATGCTTCTGAAGAAGACTAAGAAGAAGAGGAGGACTGTGCTATTTAACACTGGGCGCAGACTCGGGAACACCTTAAAGGTTGAGGCTGAAAGGACTACTCCATCTGTGGGGGAAGGTAGTCACCAAGAAAGGGAGGTCCCTACTCCTGTGGGCTCTGATACTGAAACAGACTTCAACGACGAACAGTACCCTCCTGCTGAAGACAGGTACAAGCAGCTGGAGGACAGATTAAAGGCTATGGAAGTTCAGCAGGTGCCTGGACTGGATTTCGGAGACTTGGGGTTATCTACTGGGGTGGTGATTCCACACAAGTTCAAGGCACCTGCCTTTGTGAAGTATGACGGGGCTTCCTGTCCCAAGATGCACCTCCGTTCTTATGTAAGGAAGATCCAGCCTTACACAGCAGACAAGAACCTTTGGATCCACTTCTTCCAGGAGAGTCTTTCAGGGACTCACCTCGAATGGTTCTATCAGCTGGATGGAACCAGCATTCGTAACTGGGAGGATCTGGCCACTGCTTTTTACAAGCAGTATCAATATAATTCCGACCTCGCTCCTACGCGTACCCAGCTCCAGGGTATGTCGCTAGGGTCGGGTGAAGGTTTTAAGGAGTACGCCCAGAAATGGAGAGACCTGGCTGGCAGGGTGCAGCCACCATTGACGGACCGGGAGCTGGTAGATATGTTTTTAGGGACCCTATCTGGTCCATTTTTCAATCATCTCATTGGTAATTCCTCTGCTGGGTTTACTGATCTGATCCTGACTGGTGAAAGGATCGAGGCCGGTATAAAATCGGGGAAGATACAAAAGGTTGCCTCCTCCAGTGCTGAAAAGAAACCCTTCAAAAAGGAGGCTAGTGCTGTATATAGCTCCCGGAGACCAGAGCGACCTGAACGCCGCCAATCTGTCAGTGCGGTAATGATTGCCAAACCTGCTGCCGCTCCTCAGCCAACTAATCCTCAAAAGTTTGAAAGACCCCGGAGAGAGTTTACCCGATTAAGCATGACCTTATCACAGATCCTGCCACAGTTGCTATCCACCAATTTAGTGACTGTCAGGGAGGCTCCAAAGTTTCCCAATACTGCATCCCCCAAGTTTAATCCAAATGCTCGCTGTGCTTACCACTCTGATAGCCCGGGGCATAACACAGATGACTGTTGGGCCCTAAAGAATAAGGTTCAAGACCTCATTGATGCAAAGGAAATACAGTTTGAGGCGCCCGAGAGGCCGAATGTTGTAACCGCTCCCATGCCCCAGCATGGAGTGAATGCTGTTGAGGAGGATTTGTATGTGGCTTTGGTGGATGATGTTGCTACTCCGCTGCTGACGGTCAAGAGGAATCTGTTGCTAGCCGGTTTATTTCCGGGATGTAGCGAAGGTTGCCCTCTATGTGTTGCTTCCCCTGCTGGTTGTTCTCTGCTGAAGTCAGGCGTCCAAAACCTAATGGATAGTAGAGAGATTTTGTTCAGAAAGACGGTTGTTCCTGCTGCTCCTGTTGAAGAAGTGTCGATCGTTACCATCTTCAACAACCCTTCCAAGGCTCCTTCAAAGAAGCCTGTCCAAATTTTGCCGGTTCACAAGATTGCTCCCATCACCATTACTGTTCCGGGGCCTATCCCCTACAAATCTGATAAGGCTGTCCCATGGCACTATGGGGCGGATGTTTATGTTCTGGGGGTGAAACAAGAGTTCAATATTGATGCTGGTGTCTCCAACATCACTGGGCCTGCTAAGGTCACTCGTAGTGGAAGACTGTTCTCGCCAGACATTGCTCCTCCGGTAATTCATAGGCCTTTGGTCTTCACACCTGCCAGGGTGCCTGTTTCTCCCCCTGACCAAGTATCCACCCCTGCTACCGAGTCATCTGATACTCAGGGCAAGGGGATTGCTGCTGATGTGCCTGCCAGGACGGAGGCACCAAAGACCATTGTTGAGGCTTCCAGGCAGGAAATGGAAGAAATCCTCAAGATAATAAAGAAAAGTGATTTCAACGTTGTAGAACAGCTGGGGCACACCCCCTCTAAAATCTCCATGTTGTCACTGCTGCTGTGTTCAGAGGCCCACGCCAAGGCTCTGATTGCTTTCTTAAAGACAGCCCACGTACCCCAAGAGACGTCTGCTGACCAGTTCACCGACTGTGTGGCCAACCTAACCGCTGATAATGGCCTGGGTTTCTCTGATGCCGATCTGACAGCAAAGGGGAAGAACCATAATGACGCCCTGCATGTCTCCATTGAATGCAGGGAACTACTCTTGCTCATGTGCTGGTTGACACAGGTTCTTCATTAAACGTGCTGCCCAAGAAGGCTCTGGATAGGCTGGATTGTGAGGGTCTAGAGCTCAAACCAAGTAACATTGTTGTCCGGGCCTTTGACGGGTCCAAAAGAATGGTACATGGTGAGGTGGACATCCCAATCAGGGTTGGGTCACAGGTATTTGATTCAAAATTCTATGTGATGGACATCCATCCGTCCTATTCTTGTTTGCTGGGTCGCCCGTGGATCCACAAGGCTGGAGCTGTGACCTCCACGTTGCATCAGAAGCTCAAGTACCCGGTCAGGGGGAAGATCGTAACGGTGCAAGGGGAAGAGGAGTACATGGTCAGCCACCTCAACTCCTTCAGATACGTAGAAATGGATGGGGAGTTCATTGAAACCCCCTTTCAACATTTTGAGGAAGTGCCACAAACCTTGGCAGCAGCAGAAGCAGTGGATGAAGAGGTTTCTCCTTTGAAGATGGCCTCCTTAAAGGACGCCCGGGCTGTGATCGAAAGAGGTGAATGTGCAAACTGGGGCAAGCTCCCTGATCTTACTCCTAAGACTAACAACTTTGGGCTGGGTTTCACCACAGAAGCTCAGAAAGCAGTGCGCAAGGCGAGAATTGGAAGACCTCCTGTGCTCATCACCCACTCAGAAGTGAATGCTATTGGAGAGGAAGACGAAGTGGAAGAGTCAGAGTTCGATAGCTGGATCTACCCGACGACCGACGGTGGATTGACCAATTGGACTGCTAAAGACTTTACACCCATAACTTTTGTTCCCCAGTAATGAACTTCTTTGTTTTGGATTTGTAATAAACAATAATTTGAAACTATATGGCCCGGTGTCTTACCCGGGGCACCGTGGTTTTGTTTATGAGGGCTTTTGTTTGTCACTGTCATATATCATAAATAAAAGCATTGGACGTTTTTCACATTTCAAATTTTGCGCTCCTTTTCTTTCCTTTCTTTACATATTGCAAAATAGCTGTATTTACACACACACTCACTCATACAGGTTTCAATCCACTCTGGATCTCACTGGTAACGACTCTGCTACTGCCAGTTATGACTTCGAAAATCCGATCAACTTAGCCGAAGACGAAGGTGAAGATGATTGCGAAGTGCCTGGTGAACTTGCAAGACTGTTACAACAGGAAGAGAGGGCAATTCAACCCCATGAAGAGCCAGTGGAAATAATAAACTTGGGTACTGAAGAAGACAAGAAAGGGGTAAAGATTGGTGCCAACCTAGAGCTCAGCGTGAAGCAACGGTTGACTCAGATGCTGCATGACTATATGGAGATCTTTGCCTGGTCCTACGAAGATATGCCCGGATTAGATACCGACATTGTGGTCCATCACTTACCAACTAAAGAAGATTGCCCTCCGGTTAAGCAAAAGGTCCGCCGTATGCGTCCAGAGATGTCTGAGAAGATTAAAGCCGAGGTTATGAAGCAGTTTGATGCCGGGTTTCTCACAGTGACTTCTTACCCTCAGTGGGTTGCTAATGTGGTGCCGGTACCTAAGAAGGACGGCAAGGTCAGAATGTGTGTCGATTACAGGGATCTGAACAGGGCCAGCCCCAAGGATGACTTCCCTCTACCTCACATTGATGCCCTTGTTGATAATACAGCTCAGCATAAAGTGTTCTCTTTTATGGATGGTTTTTCAGGCTACAATCAGATCAAAATGGCTCCTGAAGACATGGAAAAGACTACATTTGTTACTCAGTGGGGCACCTTCTGCTACAAAGTCATGCCTTTTGGACTAAAGAATGCTGGGGCAACCTACCAACGTGCCATGGTTGCTTTATTTCATGACATGATCCATCATGAGATAGAAGTGTATGTTGACGACATGATCGCTAGGTCCCAGACTGAGGAAGAACACCTTGATCATCTACAGAAACTGTTTGACCGTTTGAAACTGTACAAGCTGAGGTTGAACCCGAACAAGTGCACCTTCGGGGTAAGATCTGGAAAGTTGCTAGGCTTCGTGGTAAGTGACAAGGGAATTCAAGTGGACCCTGCTAAGGTCAAAGCCATTCAAGAGATGCCAGTTCCTAAGACAGAGAAGGAAGTCAGAGGCTTTCTAGGACGTCTGAATTACATTGCTCGGTTCATCTCACACCTAACTGCTACCTGTGAACCAATCTTCAAGCTGCTGAAGAAAGATCAGGTAGTACGTTGGAATGATGAATGTCAGGTTGCTTTTGACAGAATCAAAGAATATCTCCAAGAACCACCCATCCTTATGGCACCAGTTGAAGGGAGACCTTTGATACTTTACCTGACAGTGCTTGATAATTCAATGGGGTGTGTGCTGGGGCAGCATGACGAGTCTGGCCGAAAAGAGCATGCCATTTATTACCTTAGCAAAAAGTTTACCGACTGTGAGACCCGATACTCACTGCTTGAGAAAACTTGCTGCGCTTTGGTATGGGCTGCTCGCCGGCTGAGACAGTATATGCTGACTCACACTACCTTGTTGATCTCAAAAATGGATCCTATAAAGTACATATTCGAAAAGCCTGCTCTGTCTGGGAGAATTGCAAGATGGCAGATGATCTTGACGGAATACGACATTCAGTACACGACCCAAAAAGCCATCAAGGGAAGTGTATTGGCAGACCACTTAGCACATCAAGCTGTAGATGACTACCAATCAATGAACTTCGAGTTTCCGGATGAAAGCATTATGATAGTAACTGACTGTGAAGTACCTGGACCGGATGAAGGACCTGAACCAGGATCCCGATGGTCTATGCATTTTGACGGAGCATCCAACGCTTTGGGAAGTGGTATTGGCGCCATCATCATATCTCCACAAGGTACTCATACTCCACTCACCGCCCGGCTGTGTTTCAACTGTACCAACAACATGGCGGAGTATGAGGCGTGTATCATGGGTCTTCAAGCTGCGATCGACCTGAGGATCAAATTTCTGAGTGTCTTCGGAGATTCCGCTCTTGTGATCAATCAGATCAAAGGAGAGTGGGATACGAAACATCCAAACTTGATTCCTTACAGAGAATGTGTGTTGACCCTGATCCCCCACTTCACAGAGATAACATTTGAGCACTTTCCAAGAGAAGAGAATCAGTTGGCGGACGCGTTAGCTACAATGTCTTCAATGTTCAAGGTCAAATGGGATAATGAGGCTCCCCGGATCATCATCTGGAAACTGGACGAGCCGGCATACTGTTGTGATCTCGAAACTGAATTGGTGACTGAGAAGCCTTGGTACCACGAAGTGAAGAGATATCTGGAAACTCAGGAATACCCTGAAGGTGCATCTATCAACGATAAGAAATTCCTGAGAAGATTCGCAGCCAAATTCTTCCTTAGCAACAACATCTTGTACAAGCGAAACCATGATTCAACCTTACTGCGTTGTGTGGATAAAACTGAAGCAGAAAGAATCATGGGAGAGCTACATGAAGGGACCTTTGGTACACATTCCAGTGGACACACTATGGCTAAGAAAATCCTACGGGCAGGATACTATTGGTCCACAATGGAAGCTGACTGTCACCAACATTCCAGGACATGCCACAAGTGCCAGATTTATGCAGACAAGGTGCATGTTCCTCCGGTCCCCCTGAATGTTCTGACTGCGCCTTGGCCGTTTGCAATGTGGGACATGGACATGATCGGCGAGATTAAACCTACGGCATCTAATGGACATCGCTTCATCCTAGTGGCAATTGATTACTTCACGAAGTGGGTTGAGGCAGCATCCTATGCTACGGTAACCAAGACTGTTGTAGCACGGTTCATTCGGCATAACCTGATCTGTCGGTACGGCGTCCCTGAGAGAATTATTACAGACAACGGTACCAATCTGAACAATAAGATGATCGCTGAGCTTTGCGAACAGTTCAAAATACAGCACCACAATTCTTCTCCTTACAGACCGAAGATGAATGGGGCTGTAGAAGCAGCAAATAAGAACATCAAGAAAATCGTGCAGAAAATGACAGTGACTTATAAAGATTGGCATGAGATGTTACCGTTCGCTCTACATGGGTACCGTACCTCAGCCAGGATGTCAACCAGGGCAACTCCTTTCTCTCTGGTTTATGGTATGGAGGCAGTCTTGCCAATCGAAGTGCAAATACCCTCTCTCCGGATAATGAAGGATGCAAATCTGAACGAAGATGATTGGATCCAGACACGACTTGATCAGCTCAACCTTATTGATGAAAAGAGACTGGCTGCTATCTGTCATGGTCAGACGTATCAGAAACGGATGATCATGGCATTTAACAAAAAGGTCAGACCACAAGAATATCGAGTCGGGGATCTGGTAATCAAGCGAATCATCCTTCCTCAGAGTGATCCAAGGGGCAAATGGACCCCTACGTACGAAGGGCCATTTGTGGTTAAGCATGTGTTCTCAGGAGGAGCAATGATATTAACCAATATGGATGGTGACGACCTTCCTCACCCCGCCAATGCAGACATAGTAAAAAAATATTACGCATGAAAAAAAAAGACCCGCTAGGCTGACATGCCTAGGCAAAAATCAGGGCTTCCCGTCGAACCAAAAGGGTTCGGGCAAAATGAAGGGATGAAAATGGAAAAAATCTGTACACCCGGCAAGTCGAAAACCTGAAAGGGCGGCTTGGGCAAAAATGGATATCCCGGTGGACTGAAAACCCGAAAGGGCGGTCCAGGCAAAAATTAGGGATAAAAGCGTAATGTTATGTCTCATTGATCACTTTGCATCCAGAATCCGGTATCTACATCAAGATCAGACGGCATCGATCAGTCAGCTTCACCTTCAACCAAGGTCATCAAGTGATGAGACGCTCGGAGTTATAAAGGCAATAGCAGAGTTGAAACCCAGTGGATCATTCATTTCACACAGCTGTTTTATTTTCTTTTGTACAAAATTTGTATAAACCCTTTTTGCTTGGTGGCGTCCTCTTATTAGGACGTCATCCTTTTGTATACAAAATGCCTATTCACAGGCCACTCAAAAATCAATACAAATATACTTTTCAGTTAAAATGTGCCTTTTGTTTTTTCCTTTTCTGTTTTGTTTTGCGAAGAACGTCCAAGGTTCAATTTGTGATATATGCATTGACAATAATTTGCTAGCTCATAAATATTTGCATACGAAACAAAGAATTAATTACAGGGGACATTAGAAACAGGGGCAATAAGGAGTTGTCTAGGCAATCTAATTGTTCTATCCTCCAAAGTACCAAGGTAGGTTCAGCTAAAGAACATAACCAGGCAACTTAAATTCCCCAGAGAGTGAGACAGCAAGCAGTATACTCTCCTCAAGCAAAACAGTTATCAACCTTAAGGAAGTTGGGTGTCCTCCCGCAGATCTCAACATTCCCCAGCAGCATATATTCTTAACAAGCATCCCCGGCAGTCTTGGTCTAAAGATTGTTCCCCGGCGGCATACATCAACTTTCAAAGGAATCACTTCCCCAGCATGTCAAAACTCCCCAGGAGAGTCCAATTAGTTTCCCCAGGAAAGTTGGAATTCATATCCCCCCAAGCAGTAAGCTTATCCCCAGTAAATTCTGGAAGCTTATCCTTCGCAGAGCACGAACGCGTCGTCCTGCTTGATTTAAAGAGTTATTTCCTTAACAGGATATAACTGGGTTATCCTCAGCCAAAAGCCACGGAAAGAGTGTCGTCGACAAAGTCTTCCTATCCCCAGCAAACTATTATCAACACTCGGCAAGGCATCCCTCTTCCCACAGAGTATTGCTTCCCAGCATGGTCGCTAGAGTATCTTTTCTCCCCGCAGAATCCTCCATTTGCCAAGTTTATTCCGCAACGGAGTCATCTTCTCCTACCGGTATTCTTGCAGTTATCATCCCCAGCGGAAGCAAAATCTATTCTTCGACATCAGCCCAGGATACGACTTCCCGGCACCCGTCAAGGATTCACTTTCCTAGACAAAAACATACATAAAACATCACATACATCATTATAGCATGCATAGACGCATCATATCCTACGAATCTCATTTATGTTGAGAACATCATTACTTGATCCATATCATGCATTGCATATGGCTGACTTTTACATTTCAGGAAAGATCCAGTTAAAGTTCTCAAGCTACATTTCAAGACCTAGACCGGTTCAGTTAAATCGACCCTAAGATTTTCCTGATGCTTATCCAGTCAAAGGCCTTCTCTGGTTCAGTCAGATCGACCCTAAGATCTCCCTGATGCTTATCCAGTTGAAGATATTTCAAGACCTTGTCCGGTTCAGTTAAATCGACCCTAAGATTTTCCTGATGCTTATCCAGTCAAAGGCCTTCTCTCGTTTAGTCAGATCGACCCTAAGATCTCCCTGATGCTTATCCAGTTGAAGATATTTCAAGACCTTGTCCGGTTCAGTTAAATCGACCCTAAGATTTTCCTGATGCTTATCCAGTCAAAGGCCTTCTCTTGGTTCAGTCAGATCGACCCTAAGATCTCCCTGATGCTTATCCAGTTGAAGATGTTTCAAGACCTTGTCCGGTTCAGTTAAATCGACCCTAAGATTTTCCTGATTCTTACCCAGTCAAAGGCCTCTCTGGTTCAGTCAGATCGACCCTAAGATCTCCCTGATTCTTATTCCAGTAGAAGACACCCAAGATTTTTCTCAACAAGCGTTGTTGAAGTTAAAGACACCCAAGATTTTTCTCAACGAGCGTTGTTGAAGTTAAAGTCGCCCAAGGTTCTCTTACCATTCATGCTAAGGTAGTAACCATCCCTGGTTCTTTCATCGCCGTTTGAAGCTCCAGACTCAGCTCCTGTAACCAGTCAGGACACATCTATACCAGGCATCTAAAAATCCGCTCCTGCAACGTGTCAGGTACTCATTTTCTGTTTTGCAGGTATGCAGGTTCTCGCCAAGGAATCTCTTACGCAATCAAACATCCAGATGGCATCTATAAGCCCATTCCCCCATCATTGCTAACATGTGAGCGCAAATTTCTGGGCACTCTAGTGTCCAATCATCTTCTACCCTCGGATTACGAAAGGCACGTCAGCCAATCTGCATCCTCAGGTCTAAGAAGATTGAACAGGGGCAATTGTTGTACCCCAAAATTTTCCCTCCCATATTCTTCAAGAAATTGCCAAGCCAAGTCACAAAATTCCCCAAGGGTTGCATAGTGCAAGGGCCTCCTAAACAGTCAAAATTAGGGTTTTGAGTCTGATCAAGAAAAGGAAGTGTTCAAAGGCTCAATCAAGTCTCATATGCTTACAAACATGGTCAAGCATCCTCATATCAAGTTTCAAGGCATTCAGCTCAAGATTGCACAGTCAAAACCCTAAATTGCACTACAGTCAACTATAGGGGCAAAATGGTCATTTGACAGTCAAAAGTTCAAATTTTTGGTAAACATATCATTTTGAAGCCACAAACATCATTTGATCAATGCTTGATCATGATTCTCAAAATTTGGCTCAGAAAATCATCAAGATGCAAAAGTTTCCTTATTTGGACAGCTGAAAAAGTCAACTGAAATTGACCAGGGCATAACTTTCACATGGATTATCAGAAAAATTCCATCCAAAGCTCATTTTGAAGAGAAAGACATTTCCTACAACTCATCTTCATACTTCAAGTCCAAGAAATGCTCTCACAAAAAGTTATCAATTTCAACATTATAGGTCATTTTCAAAAGTCAACAAAAAGGGACTTTAAGTCAAAGGCCATAACTTGAGATTGGAAAATCAAAATGACATGGGACCAAAGGCATTGGTTAAAGGACTCAAAGACCTTTCCAAAATGTCCAAGAACATGAGAAAAGCTTAAAATTTGAGCAAGTTATGCATTGGAGAAGTTGGGAAATTTTTGTGAAATGGCAAAAGTCAACTATCCTTGAAACTTCAATTTTTGACAAAAGGGCCCACTTTCTTCCACTTGATTCAGCCTTGTCATGCCACACACGTGTCCCATGATTAATTTCAAGATCAAACATTGATTTTTCTATTTTATTTAATTTCTATTAATTTAATTCATTCTAAATCTTTAATAATTCAAATAAAATTTAAAAATCAATGGAATAGTGTCATTTGAATTTGAATAGCTTCCATATATCATGTGCCAGCTCACAAACTCATGCTAGGGTTAGGTTGTACACCAAGTCTTAGTTTTGCTTAAAAAAGGGAAAGTTTGTTAATGGTGAAAAACCTAAGACTAGTTCTCTCATGGGCATGGACCAAGGCCAGCTAATGACTTAATTCCCTTCCCTCATAAGTACTGAGTCTAACCCTAATCACAGGACACTGAAAGCTGCGCTCTAGAACACATTGAAAACTTGGAAAATTCACCAAAAAATACAAAACTGAAAACCACTTTAGAGATTGATTCAAGGCATAATTCATAATCCAACAGCTTCCTCAAGCATTCCTGAACGCATTGCAATCACAAACGTCCATTCAAACGCCAAGAACTGGTATATCGAGCATGAACTGTACATGAAAAATTCCATAATCGTATATCCTATTCTAAGCATTTTTACTGCATTATTTTCATGGAATCATGTTCCTTATGAAGTTCTGAGACTAACCATTATGTTTAATTGAATGTTTATGCTACATACACGATTATGCCATAACTGGTTTTCTAGGGTTTTCAGAGTTTTGATTTGGGGTTTTTCACCCAAGGAAAAATTAGGACTCCAGGCCACCACCATTGCAATCATCACGCTTGGACGAAGAGATTCATATATTCCCGCTCAATTTATGGAGCCCTGAATCCTATTCGCTATTTTTTGGTATGTCCTCTATAGCAACGGGTTAAAACCGTTGCTCTTTGTTTTTATGTTTCAGAAAATAAAAAAGACAACGAAGAAGAAGGCTCGGTGGCAAGACGTGACTGGCTTATTCAAATTTCGCGCGCTGGATCCACTAACGCGTTTATTCTCCTTTCATTATTTATGTGTTATAGTATATTAACAACGCGCGATTGGATCAGATGGCAAACGACAACGCTGGTAACACGTATGACCTGGGTTCGATCCCAGGTCTTCGTTCTTTCCATTTATTTTTCCCAATTAAGCGTTCATGTGCAGGCTCAGGGATGTGGTCCACCATACACTCACCAAATCTAGCTGGCCACGTGGTTATCTTCAGCAATCCAAGGGTGGAGAATTGATGGACACCCTCAACCCTAGTCAATGTGCCATAAAATGCTTGGAAAAGTCAGCGAATTTCAAAGGCAAATGGGCCAGAATTCTAAGGCCAACACCTCACAATTGGGGCCTGAACCCCCCCTGGTTTGCATTCTCCATATTTTTTTTATTATTTATTTTATTTTTAATTGTTGTTTTATTCCCTTTATTGTTCTAAATTAATTAATTATTTTTGCTAAATACAAAAAACGTCATAAAAATCCAGAAAAAGATAAAAAATGTTAAATTATTTCATTCTAATATTTTCATAAATAAATTAACATGTAATTATTAGTTTTAATTAGGTTACAATTTTAATTCTTTTAATAACTAAAAATCCAAAAATATAGAATTTAGGTTTAATTGTTAATATTATTCCTTCTAATTTCCTTTTTTCATAATAATAATCTTTATTTTATTTTTTATAATCAAATGTACATAAGTAAAAATTAGGGTTTAATTTAGGTTAATTTAACATTTTCATAATAACTAAAAATAATTAGAATTAGGGTTTGACATTTTATTTTAATTTGAATTAATTATCTTTTTCTATTAAATCTAAAAAACATTTTCTTTTAAATTTTAATTTCAATCCTTCATTAACTTTAATTTTTTGCAAAAGGGTCCAACGCCCATGTTCGTAATTTATTTAATTTCGCGTATTTATTTTATGTCGTTTATTATAATTATGTCATTCTCCCAAAGCGTTGTAACAATTTTACTTCTCGCACTTTTATTTTATTGCTTTATTTATTTTCCGTCAAATCGGGTCCGGTTTAATTTTGGCGATGTGGACCCGCGCCATTTGTAATAGCTTTAGTTTTATTTTCCTCGCAAATATTAACTGTTAAATAAGCATGCAAGAATGAATGGCCCTAATTAAAAACAAGCGTAGATCACAATGAACATGACAAGACAAATATCAATGAACATGACACACGAATCGCACACACCATCCCTAGGGTACACCTCACTGTTGCCTTTCGAAAGGTGATCGTCGAGTAGAGGATGTCTTAGTAAGTCCTCATGATCCGGGAACCTGGCATGAGGGTAGCTTCTAAGGTGTCCTCCCATTGCTCCGGTGATCACCATGTCCCGAACCTCGAATTGACCCGAACACCTCCAACGGTGGTGCTACCTACCTCTCAATGGTGGGATGGCACTACTTTAAAGGACATTTACACAGACGAATTCCTTAGGGTAGGTAGATGACTCATGGATACTTGCTCTCTTCAAAACAAAAATTCAAAGACTTTTCACACCAACACTTTTCAAAAGCTTTCAAAGCAAATTTTTCAAACACTCTGACGTACGAGTCAAACTGAAATTTTTCAAAGAAACTTTGTTAAGCCATATTGAAAAGCAAACGAACATTTTTGAAAACACAATGAGAAAGTATCTAAGAGCCCATGGATAACCATGGATAGAAAGGGTGCTAACACCTTCCCTTTCTATAACCTACCTCCCGAACCGAGAGCAATCTCTTTAAGGAATTTTTCTGTGCTTTTGTCCTTTCCATTTGGAGAAAATAAAAGACGGTGGCGACTCTTGCTTCCGCGACATTTCGCGAACCAGCTTTAAGACAGTCAGTTCCAGATCCACCGATCACACAGACCATCAATGGGCTGATATCTTCACTAAAACCCTTTTTGAAGATAGATTCAATTTCATTCTGAAACATCTCAGCATGAAAATCTGCCCAGAGTGAAAATATTTTAATTCCACATGTTATCTTTCAGAATGTATTTGTTTTGCTGTGAACTTCTGATCAATCTCTTTTCAGAAAGAAAGAACGTGCAGATTGTATCAGATGCTAGTCTTAAAGATCTGAGCGTTTCAGCTCAAGGATAGACGTGCTCCTTCTGGATAGTGAGCAATGGTCTGAGAAGCGTCCAGCTTCAAAAGTGCAGCCAGAAGAAGATCAGACAACTTAAGCTGAAGTCAGACAAGCTGAAGATGTTGCAGAAAGCTCTCAGAAGCTCCCTGCTTCTGATGTTTCTCAAGCTGCCTTGGACAGGCAGACTCTGGAAGAGCTGAAGTTGAATGATATTCGTTTGCAGCAAAGGATGGATGAAAATGATCAGAAGATGAAGGAAAGGATGGATGTGCAGGACAACAAGATAGATACAGTAGTCAGCATGGTGCACAAGCAGACTGAAACTGCTGATCAGATTAAAGCAATGCTGGAGACTCTGTTCACACGCTTTCCTCCCCAACCTTAGTTTTTCATTCATGATATTTTCAATGTTTTTCCTTGCATATCTTTTGTACTGTTTTGTCTGGCTCTGAATATTTTAATATAACAAGTTTTTCTGCTCTTATCGTTTTAGCACATCACTTACACTTTTTGATTGCTGACAAAAAGGGGGAGAACAAGAATGATATTTTTCAATAACGGATTACTGAGACAAAAAGTCTCAAACATTCTAACTCTGATATACTTGAATATGTTTTCTGTTTATGCATAAGTCTACAGGTACAAGAATGCTCTCTGATACACTGAAGTCTAAAGCCCTGACACTCTGATCCAAAGCAAAGCTCTGATAAAGCTCTGATATTCTGATCTGAAGTTCTGATAGTCAAAGCTCTGATACTCTGATGTTCAAGAATTCAATAAAGATCTGACCCTGAAGAACTCTTGGAATTAAAAAGGGAAGTAATAAATTCAGGGGGAGTATCTCCGATCCTATCTCTGATATCTCTTTATCCCTTATCTTTGATAACTCCTTATTTAATTCTGATGCAACTCATCAATTAGTTATCTCTGATACTTTTTCCCGCTATTTTCAATTAAAAAATATCTAGTTTTTGTCATCATCAAAAAGGGGGAGATTGTTAGAAAAAAGTTTGAATCTACCACCCTAAGTTTAAGTTTTGATGATAACAAAATGAAAAGATATATTAATTATGTGATTCATGTAAGAACTATTTGCTACCTAAAATATTATGTTCTGTTTTGCAGAAACTCTGATAGGTATCAGCAAGAGTACATCATAATTAGCATCAGAATATTGGTTATCAACATCAGCATCAGAAGATGCTATATCAGATACCAGAATCAGAAGAACAACTCACGCTTATGCTGAAGCTTGATGAACAGAACTGTGCTCAACACTCTGATCTCTGATAAAGACAACAACAGTTCATCAGCACTTAAGCAGCGTCAGAATGAGCCAAAGCCAGAACATGCTTTAGTAGCAACGGCACTGTGCATTCAAGACGAGTTATTACCAACGGCATCATTCCAGACAAGATCTGCTTAATAAGGAAAGTTTGTTATTGGCATTGAATCAAGATTATTGCTCCAACGTTCACCAATTTCAATGTTATATAAACAAGACAATGAAGATTGAATTGGCTAATGCTCTACATCAATTTACACGCCTAAAAGCTATTCTTCATCTTCTTATTCTCAGTTTGCTAAAAGCTCCAAATTCCTTACTCAATTATTTTTAGCAATCTAGTTTCCATAAGCTTAAGTTGTGTAGTATCACAGTTGTGATAAACTGTTTTGTAGAAAACATTCACACACCTAGATTTCAATTCTTTGTAAGAAAGTGTTTCCTTGACAAACCGGTTTGTGGTTTGCATCAAGAAGGCTTTAGCAGTTGTTAAAGCAGATTGTAATATTCAGTTGAATATAGTGGATTAAGACCTCGTTGGAGAGAGGCGAAATCACCTTGACGGGTGGACTGGAGTAGTTTGAGATCAAACGAACCAGGATAAAAATATCGTGTTCATTGCATTGATTCTCAGTTTTACAATTCAACCCCCCTTCTTGTGTTTTTCACTTCTTCACATGTTTTATTCAGAATAGAATCTCTATAAGACCTATTATGGATAAGACTGCATATGAATTGTGGAAGAACAAAAAGCCTAACATTTCTTATTTCCATCCTTTTGGATGTACCTGTTTTATACTTAACATTAGAGATCATCTGAACAAGTTTGACTCTAAAGCACAGAAGCGTATTATGTTAGAATACTCTGAACACTCAAGAGGCTACATAGTATACAATACAGAAACATAGATTGTAGAGGAGTCAATCAGTGTTAGATTTGATGATAAGCTTGGCCCTCAAAAGTCAAAGCATAATGAATCTCTTGCAGATATAGAAGTTGAATTCATAGGTGTTGAAGGCAATTCATCAAAAGTTCCTAACAGAGACGCTCCAACAACATCAAAAGGAAATGCCACAAGCACTCCAACAACTTCTGTAGAACAACTCCAAAAAACACTGTCCAGAAGCAGCATAGCTCACCCTATAGATAAAATTCAGGGAAAGAAGGATGATCCTATCAGAACAAGATCAACATTCAGAAATTCTGAAGAATCCCTTATTGGATTGGTATCTCTGACTGAACTAACTACAATTAATGAAGCTCTTCTAGACAACGACTAGATTCTGGCTATGCAGGAGGAGTTAAATCAATTCACCCAAAATGACGTATGGGATCTGGTTCCTAAACCAAAAGGATTCGACGTTATTAGAACAAAGTGGGTGTTCAGAAACAAATTGAATGAACAAGGAGAAGTCATCAGAAACAAGGCACGACTGGTTGCACAAGGTTATTGTC
Source organism: Vicia faba (assembly GCA_948472305.1). Lineage (NCBI taxonomy): Eukaryota > Viridiplantae > Streptophyta > Magnoliopsida > Fabales > Fabaceae > Vicia > Vicia faba. Next base: position 1,051,507,463 of record OX451737.1, read on the forward strand.
AGCAAGATGGGATAGACTATACAGAAACCTTTGCTCCAGTCATCGGGTTAGAATCTATCAGACTCTTAATCTCTTTTGCTGTAAATAATGGCATCACTCTGTATCAAATGGATGTCAAAAGTGCATTCTTAAATGGTTACATTGATGAAGAGGTATATGTGCACCAACCCCCTGGGTTTGAAAATTCCAAACACCCAGAATATGTTTTCAAACTAAAGAAGTCATTTTATGGTCTAAAACAAGCTCCCAGAGCTTGGTATGAAAGACTAAGTAACTTTCTGTTAGAAAAGGAATTCACTAGAGGGAAAGTGGACACAACCTTGTTCTGTAAGACATTTAAGAATGACATTTTAGTTTTTCAGATTTATGTAGATGATATTATATTTGGATCTACTAAACCTTATCTGGGAAGAGAATTTTCTAAGTCCATACAGGCAGAGTTTGAGATGAGCTTGATGGGAGAACTCAAATTCTTTCTGGCCATTCATATTAATCAAACTCCAGAAGGAACTTACATTCACCAGAGCAAATACGTCAGAGAACTTCTGAACAAATTTGATCTCTCAGAGTGTAAGCCATCAAAGACTCCAATGCATCCCACATGAATTCTGGAAAAGGAAGAGGTAAGTAAAAAGGTAGAACAGAAGATCTACAGAGGTATCATTGGTTCTCTCCTTTATCTGACAGCTTCAAGGCCTGGAATTTTATGCAGTGTTTGTTTATGTTCCAGATTCCAATCAGATCCTAGAGAATCTCACTTAACAGCAGTTAAGCGAATTTTCAAGTATCTGAAAGGTACTACTAACCTGGGTTTGTTTTATAGAAAAACCAATTAATACAGTTTAGTAGGATACTGTGATGTTGATTTTACTAGAGATGGAGTAGAACGAAAAAGTACTTCTTGAAACTTCCAGTTTCTGGGAGGTAATCTGATCTCATGGACCAGGAAGAGGCAGTCCACAATTGTGTTGTCAACAGCTAAAGTTGAATACATTGCAGCTGCTGGGTGAAACACACAAATGCTCTGGATGAAAAGTCAGCTTGAAGACTTCAACATATTTGAGAGTAACATCCCTATTTTCTGTGATAATACTTCTACAATATGTTTATCTAGAAATCCAATTTTGCATTCTAGGGCTAAGTATATAGAAATAAAACATCATTTTTTAGGGACTATATTCAGAAAGGAATCCTCACTTTAAAATTTATTGACACAGACCATCAATAGGCTGGTGTTTTTACAAAACCCCTTTCTGAAGATAGGTTTCATTTCATTCTGAAACATCTCAGCATGAAATAATGTCCAGAATAAGAAGTTTTATTTACATATTCTGTAATGCTCAGAACTTTATATTTTTTTTGTGAACATCTGATCAACATGTCTTCAGAATTTAGGAGTACAGTTGCTTCAGAATCTATCTGAGATGATCTGAACCTTTCATTTCAAAGAGAGAGGCGTGTAGTTCACACCATCAAACATCTGTCATCCTCTCACAAGCTACCTTCTAAGGCTGAACACGCGTTCAAATTTTGAAGGGTCTAAGGCTCTAATTGGATGCATTGAGACACATGTCAATGGTAACTGTTCAGTATCTACATGCAATCCCCTAATTTCATGTTTCATAATTGCAGTGTAATCATTATTTTGTTTTCTCTTTCTTACTGATTAAGTTTTCAAAACTATTTATAAATACACAATCACTATTTCATTCACTTCCTCTCGCATCTATTATTTTCTCTACTCTTTCGTTTTGCAAAAACCCTTTTCTCAGAAATTTCAAAACAAACTGTGTGAACAATGGCATCTTCCTCAAGCATCAAAAATCTCCAAAGTGCTCCTGGTTCTTCTTTAACTACAGAACAATATGACGAACCCATAAGAACTTTGCTCACTCCGGTCGATTCTCTTGAAGTTTTATGTGAGTTAATCATCGATTTTGAAAGCTTAAAGGAAAATGGTTTTGATCTATCTGAAGATGTAACGGCTCAAGGCTGGAATGGGTACTTTGATCATCTGCTAGGTCCAGTATTCCCCATTCTTGTTAAGGAATTTTAGATTCATGCTACTTCATCTAATCATCAAGTTACGTCTTACGTAATGAGGACCAAGATTGTTATTACAGAAGACTTGATTGGAAAACTTATTGGGTACAATGGCGGCGGAGTTAGGTGCAACGACATGGCTGAAAAGTGTTCTGACTTAAAAACCATTGCTAGAGTTATTTTTACTTCTGGAAAGCCATCCAGCAAGATAAGGGATTTGAAGGATTACTACAGAATCTGGGCCAGGATCATTCTGGGATGTATAAACCATAAGAAGCCAACAAGCTTTCCTGACTACATCAACATTGATCAACAATTTCTGTTGTATTTTATTTGAAAGAAGACCAAAATAAATCTTCCACACTTGCTTTTCAATCATCTGAGAACAAGCGTTAAAGAAACAAGGGAATAAGAAAGGACAAAGAGGGATTGTATTCCTATAGGAAGATTGATTTCTGATATTCGGACGGAGAAAAGGTTGATACAGCATCTGGCGGAAGCTCACCAGATCAGCACATTTGAGGCATGTGCTGGTAAACCTCTTAATGCCAATAATCTGAAGAAAATGAAGATTATTGAAAGCATTAAGAAGGAACCAACAGTTGCTACTCATGAAGCCATCACATCAAGTAGAATCCCTCTGAAAGATTTTCCGTTATTCTGAGATTGATGCTTCACCAGAGATTGTGGTCAGATACTTAGAAGCTTGCAAAGAAGATGGAACAGATCCAGAACTTAACATTTGTGATCTGCACAAGCCAGCTCCAGATGTTGTGTTGAAGAAATCCAAAAAGAGAAAGGCAACAAGAGAAGGATCTTCTCAGAGGACACCCAAAGCTTCTAAAAAGAAAGATAACACTTCTTTGTTTCTGTTGTAGAATCTATAGTTTTTCCAACATCTGAAACCACCCCCCTAATCAAACAGAAGATCCCTCACCTCAAACTTTTGAGGATTTTGACATAGAGTTTGATCCTTCTGTAACCCTTGGCAACTTCCTAAATGAACCTCACTCCCCCAGTCTAAATCTAGAATAAAATCAGCCAGAACTTGCTGGAGCTCTTTCTGATATTGAACTATTTGATCAAGACTTTCAATCACCTATCTTAGAAAATCCAAACCTCCATTCTCCACAACCAGAACATCAAAACCTCCATTCTCCTCAACCAGAAAATGAAAACCCTCACACTACCCAAACTGAAAAATACAAACTTTGAAACCCCTGAACCAGAAAATCAACACGCTACCGTAAACCAATCAGAAGATTCTTTTACAGACTCTGATACCACTACCCCTATTAATGGAATAACAGAACCTATTATGGTTCGTCAACCTCTCTCCATAATTAACATCCTAGAAATACCATTACCCTATCATTCCACACCACCAAACACTCTTCGCTCACCAATCATAATTTATGATTCTCTTACTCCTTCTCCCATTAACCGTCCAGCGGATCATCTCAGAACAATCATTGATTTAGAAGCGCTGGACCACCTAGATTCAACCTCAAATATAATTGCCATTCCCAAACCCAAACCAACAATAACCAAAACAGATGTTGGTAAGAACTTGTTGATTTTTGAAACAGAATTACAGAAATGGGTGAATTCCTTGAAGCAAGCAAGTCTTGAAAATTCAAATCCTGCTGCTTCTAATTCTCATTGGGATCGGTTCAGAAAATGGTTCAACTCTGAATCCCAGAGGCTGAAAGAATTAAGTTATGAAATGGCTGAGTAGAACTTCAGTGATCAGCTGAAAGCTTTCAAAGACCAAGTTCTGAATCACTGGGAAAAGAAAGAAATTCTTCTGCTAAACAATGCTCCCTGGAAAGAGCACAAACCTTCAGAAGTTAATGAACCATGTTCTGATAGTCACCCTTTGGCTATTGTTAAAGAAAAGGAAAATGCAACTGAAGAAGCAATTGAATGAGAAGATGTTGCAGAGCATTCTGAAAGACTTGCATCCTCTGAAGAAACACCAGATCCATCTCTGGTCATGCAAACTCTGGAAGAGTTAAAGAAGGAGAATGATGTAATCCACGCAAGATTGGATAAGCAAGAAGACACAACCAAAGAAATCAAGGATATGTTGGGAAAGCAAGAAGAATCAAGCACTCATATTAAGATCTTGCTGGAAGAGTTGTTCACACGACTTCCCCCTCCATCTTAGATTTTTTAACTTGTTTTCTGCATTTATCAGCTTGTCTTATCTGTTTCTGAAAAATGTTATTGAAATCTGTTTTAATACAAATCATCCTTTTTGACTCTGATTACTTATGATTATATTGATTTTTGATTCCTGACAAAAAGGGGGAGAACGTAAGATATTTTCAATAACAGTATACCAGGACAAAGTCTCAAACATTCTGAATATCTTAACTTCTTATTTTTTCTGAAAGCATAACAGGAACAAAATTATGATAAAGACAGAAGGAGATGCATCAAAAGCTATGATGAGAAGGAACTTCAGAGAAGTATTTCATCTCTTTCTGAGTACTCAACTCAGGGGGAGACTCTCTTAAGCTTTTTGTTCTGTTTATTTTTATTGAAAAATCCTAGTTTTTGTCATCATCAAAAAGGTGGAGATTGTTAGAACATAGTTTGATTCTACAACCCTTGTAAGAGCTTTGATGATAACAAACACAAAGAACAAATATGCACTCTAAATTTGTGTTCTATGTTGTACAGAAGTTCTGATTGAAGTGGACCAGAAGTTAAGCTACAGAGGTGCTCAAGCTGAGTAAGCAGACTGATATGAGAATGTTCTGAAGAATGAAGATCAGAATTTACGCTAAAGAGAAAGACATCTTAATTATGAACGGAAGTCTAACGTGCAAACATAACCTTATGATTCTGACTTCCCAAGTTCTGAAGCAAAGCAGCAAGCAAGTTCCTTAAGTTCTGAAGCGTTACTTTTCCATCAAAGCAGTATCAATTATAACGACTACAAACAGACAAGGATATTCATATTATGGAAAGTGCATTAAGTTCCAATTATCATGTTTCCATTTGGACATATTGCCATGCCTATTTAAACAAGCTCCAAGGCTAAATCGTTCATGATTTACACAACTGCTTCATACAATCTCTCAACACTGCAAAATTATATTCATATTATTCTCTAAAATCGTGTAATACATCACAAGCTTGTGATACAATTTTTGTAATGAAAAATAACTAGTACACAGATTATTTCTTCTTTTGATTAGTGAATTTCCTTGAGATAAATCGGGTTGTGGTTGTACTCAAGAAGACTTTGGAAGTTGTCGAAGTAGAATTGTAATCAGTTTTGATTAGTGAATTAAGACCTCGTTGGAGAGAGGTGAAATCACCTTGGCAGGTGGACTGGAGTAGTTTGAGATCAAGCGAACTAGGATAAAAATCATCGTGCCATTTTCTTTTGATTTTTAAGTTTCAATTCACCTCCCCTTCTTGTGTTTTTAACTTCTTCATAGTATACATAACACGCCTGTAACCTCTAGGTCTGGGGTTTGAATCCCCCTCGCCCCAAACCTTTTTTTTTCTTTCTGTTTTTGTTTACTATAGCTGGGCCTGGACTTCCCCTTGCTTGCAGTACCCCCTGAATTACTGCATTTCAGGCCCATTCTAATACTTTGTTTTTTTTCTGCTTCAAACCAAAAAAAAAAACTTGTTGTTAGGATTAACACTCACTGGCCCAGCGCCCCAATTTCTTCTAATACCCCCCAGTTTGTGTTATAACAAGCCCAGACCCTTTTTTATTTATTTTGCTTTAACTTTTTTTTACATAATTTTAATTAAATTTTTTTTACAAAATTTTAATTTACCTTTTTTTGACATAATTTTAATTAACCTTTTTTTTATTTAAAATTAATATTAATTTAGACTTAGGTTTTTTTAAATTGAATTTCTTTTAATTAATTAATTTAATTCAACATAGATTTTTTAGGGGTTTAATTAATTAAAATCAACATTTTTATTTGGTTTTGTTTAATTTAATTATCTAATTGACTTCTTTTTTAATTAAAAATAATTAGATTTTTTTTAGGTTAATCATAATTCTTTTATCAAAACAATCACAAAATAATTTTCAATTTTCTTTTTCTCTTTATTTTACAAATCTTCGCGTACTTTATTTCACAATTATTGTAACTGCTACAATATGTAATAGTTTAATTCGGGTTTTCTTTACTTTTCATTGTACCCTCATTCCCGAAGTGTTGTAATAGCGTAGAATATTTAATTTCTACAATTTACTGCTTTCCTTGCAATTGTTAGTTTAATATGATTGTATGGAAAGATCTAAAACAAAACGATAGATAACCATAAATCCAAGATAAATTAACTGAAAGCAAAACACTATTCACACACGCACCTCTAGGGTAAATTCACTTGTTTCCACAGATGAAAACAGTCATGTCCCTCGAACGTGGGATGCTTTAACAAAGAGCCTCGGTTAAAAGATCGTAGTCCCTCAATAATCCTTCGATGCTGCCTTTGATAAACGATCTTAGTCCCTTAGGAGAATTGTTAAAGCATTCTACAAGTTGCCTTCTATGACTGTACGATGACCCGCGCCTGTCCCTCACAACCAACAATAGGGTTTCCTACTAACTAATGGTAGGGTAACACTATCTAAAGGAGGAGGAAAAACTAAAAGACTTTTTGAGTAGGTAGAACGCTCGTAGTCACTTGCTCACAAACTTTTTAAAACAAAACATCTTTTCACAAGACAACACTTTCTTTCACAATATTTTCAAAACAAACATTTTGTATACATTCTCAATGATACGAGAATCATTACAAAATTTCCGCACTTAGGCATTTTAAAAATATTTTTAAACATACACAAGCACGAAGCATTTCCAAAAGTGAGCTAGCGATTAAGAGCCTATAGATAACTACGGATGAAAAGGGTGTTAACACCTTCCCTTTTTATAATCTACCCCCATACTCAGAAAATTATCAAAAGGTCTTTCCTGTTATTTTCGCCCATTCTTTATTAGATAAAAGAAAAGTCAGTGGCGACTCTTGCTATCTGTAACATTTGCAATAAAACGCAAAACCCAAAAGTCAGTTCTCCCACCGTGTTATAGAACTAGCGACTCTGCTGGGGAGGATAGTTAAAAGTTGGGTTACCTTAAGAGCTAGATCACCTTTATTGCTTTAATTGTTTTCCTTGTATGCTTTATATTTCGGACATGCTTGGGTTTATTTCTTGAATACATCCTATACCTGGATCTGGGGGCATTTTAGGTAAGTAGCAATAGATCGTGAAAATTGTATGGCGTAGACCGATATGGTTGAAAAGATGACTATGTTAGTGCGATACATTGGTTGGTGTCAGTGTCCCTTGAGTCAGTCAAAGAGAATGATGGGTTTCCGCGTGGTTCCATAAGCACTAACTGACCTTAGAACCTTAGTTGACACAACTTAGCCATTAGAAAGTAGTGAGGTGGCCGACTTTGGTGCAGACTAAAGTTGGTTGATACTCAGTGCTACACTCATTGAGATTGGACTCTCGGGATATCTCAACCGCAATTTAGATGTTTGAGCTAAAACAATGCCTGAGAGAAAGATCAGTGATTTGAGATTCCTAAAACCCGGTTACTTCTTTTAGGGCAGGTTGAGCCAACTAAACTGAAGAGGGTACTTACCTATAAACTCCATGAAAGCTTAAACCTTAGGTCTTGTGTGTTTTATTTGTGTATGATTAATTGTTCCAACATGACATTATAACATCATGACATCATTACACATGTCATTTTCACTAACCATTTCAAGGAGCTAGGGATTTATCTTCGTTTCTTTGTTGTATGTTATGGCCTCTGCTCGCAGAAATACTATCTGGATCAGTTTTGTGAGGATAACTTCTTAACTTAAGGAGTTAGTCTCAAAAGTTCCTGAAAGCTCTCAATTCACCAAAAGGCATGGTTATATACTAAGTTTGGTTACCTCGGGTTTTGAAGAAGACATGATGAGTGTTTTATTCCAGTTCTTTGATCTCGCACATCAGTGTTTCACCTTTCCATATTATCAGTTGGTACCCACGATGGAAGAGTTCTATAAGCTACTGGGAATACCTGTTCTTGATCAGATACCTTTCATCGGTTTAGAGAAAGATCCACAACCTGAAGAAATTGCAGCAGCCTTACATCTGAAGCGGTCTGACATTGTATCTAATTGGGAAACAAGAAGTGGAGTCAAGGGTTTTCTTGCTAAATTTATGTTAGAGAAGGCTCGGCTATTTCTGGATGTTATTAGTTTTCAGGCTTTCGAGGAAATCTTGGCTTTATTGATCTATGGTTTGGTGTTATTCCCTAATCCAGACCAACTCCTAAATATGAACGCCATCAAAATATTTCTTTCTCATAACCTTATGCCGACTTTGCTTGGAGATATTTTGCATTCTCTTCAGACTGGTACTATGAGGAAGCGAGGGACTCTTATGTGTTGCATACCTCTGCTATCCATGTGGTTTATTTCGCACCATCCCCGCTCGATAATGAAGAATGAACAAGGTTTAAGGTGGTCTTAAAGGATGCTGGTGCTCTCTCATTCAGATATCTATTGGTGTTCCCGATCTCTGGAAGATTTTACTATCATTAACTATTGCGGGGAATTCCCTAATGTTCCACTCCTTGGCATTAGGGGAGGTATTACTTACAACCCTACCGTAACTTTACGCCAATTTGGTTATGCTCGAAGAGATGGTCCTCATGACATGCTTATCCAGGGTATTGTATTCGATTACGAGAATGATTTCCAAGGTTATCGTTAAAGGCTTATACGTGCTTGGAGCATGGTAAACAAGATTGATAGAAAGACTTTAGGACAAAATAATTCCATTCCTTTGGAGCCCTACATCATATGGGTACGATCTCGTGCTCAAAACCTTATAGTGCCATATCCCGCTGTATTACCAGTAATTATGGAGCCTGTTGCCAAGGGGGATATTCCTTATACCATTCTTCATCCAGATATGACTACTGACCTTGAAGAATTACAAAATTCCTGGGTTCCACTCAAGGAAAAATGGAACACCTTTGAGACTCAATTCTATGTAAGTGAGAAGAAAGTGTTGGAGCTCACAAACCCACTTCATGAAGAGTGAAGTCTTAATGTATACATAGACACGAAGAGGAAGCGTCCGTGGGAGACTTGAGTCTTAGGTTTTTAGGAGTTTATATTGTTGTCTCCTTGAGACCCTTTTTGTTTTCATTGTAAGCCTGAGAGGCAATAGTAATTTTGAACTTACTAATGAAAATCTTTGTTTTTGTTTCCTTTTGATTAATGAATTTAAATCCCATAAGATCCTTGAAAACATTTCATCTACACATCATGCATCATTTCATAAACAGGTTTTCCAATACAAGTCTTCTCATCTACTTACTGTTTATTTTAGTATAAGATGGTCCTCGAACAAACTTTCAAGGATCTCCAGGTTCAGCATGCACAATTTCAAGAGACTCTTCTGAATTTGGCCAAAGCGCAACAAGAGATGATGGTTCCCCTAACCAAGGAAAAGAAGACTAAGAATCTGGATGTTATCCTCAATATAGGGAGAAGGTTCAAAGGTCCTGCTCGACCAGTTCAAGTGGATGACATTTCCTCTAAAGAAGATGACAACCAAGAAGAGGATGTTAGAAGCACCAGGCATGAAGGTAGAATAAATCGGGGTTCCGAAGATGAAGACTACTCCGACAAATAATATCCTTCTGTAGATGACAAGTACAAGCAATTGGAAGACTGACTCAAAGCCATAGAAATCCAGAAAGTGCCTAGATTGGATTTTGGAGAACTAGGTCTGATCCCGAGGGTAGTTATCCCCCATAAGTTCAAGGTCCCCGTCTTTTCTAAATATGATGGGATCTCTTGTCCCAAACTCCATTTGAGGTCGTGTGTTTGGAAGATCTAACCTCATACTGCTGACCGAAAATTGTGTTTCAAGAAAGTTTGGTTGGCACTCAACTTGAATGGTTCTATCAGCTCGAAGGAACCAACATTCACACATGGAAAGACTTGGTTGCTGCTTTCTACAAGTAGTATTAGTATAATGATGACCTGGCGCCAACTGGTGTGCAATTGTAGAACATGTACATGGGCTCGAACGAGGGTTTCAAAGAGTACTCCCAAAATGGAAGGATCTATCATGAAGGGTGCAACCTCCTTTGAATGACCTAGAATTATTGGATATGTTCATGGGCACTCTAACAGGCCCATTCTTTAATCTGTTGATTGGAAACTCATCGTCTAGTTTTATGGAGCTGATACTGACAAGAGAAAGGGTCGAAAGTGGTATTAAGAGTGGGAAGATTCCAATGGCTACATCTTCTAATGCTGTGAAGTAGCCATTCGGTAGTAAAAAAGAAGCCAATGTTGTTTATGGTCAGAGGGGTTGAAGTAAAATTGACCACCATCAGTTTGTGGGTGCGGTATTGATCTCTAATCTGATGCTTGTTTAACAACAACAACAACAGGGAGCCCGTCGAAGGCCAGACACTTTGTTAAGGCAGTTTAAAAATAGCCACATGCCTTTATCTCAAGCATTGTAACATTTGTTAAAGGATGAACTCATTTCACTGTGGGTTCCTCCTTAAAATCCCAACACATCCTCTCTAAAGTACAATCCAAATGCGAGGTGTGCCTATCATTCAAATAGTCCTGGGAACGACAACCAACAACTGCTGGGCCCTTAAAAGCAAGATTCAGGATATGATCAATAATAAGGAAATTAAGTTTGATCCTCCGGAGACTCCGAACGTGATTACTGCACCTATGCCTAAGCATGACAAAGGCATAAGTACTATTGAAGATGTTTTGTATGTTGCCTCCATAAGTTATGTGGTTACTCCTCTCTCAACAGTCAAGGAGAATTTACTACAAGCCGGTTTATTTATGGGTTGTGTTAAAAAATGTTATTGTTGTGTAGTTCAACCTAATGGCTACGGGTTACTGAAGGAAGGTCTTCAGTGCCTGATGGATGAACATGTAATTTTGATTGAGAAAGTTCTGTATGGTGAGAATTTGTGCTGAGATTTTTGTCTGTCATATCTGGTGCTCCTTTCAGGATCATTTCTAAGGGTTCTGTAAGGATTACTGCCAATCCAAAAGTTGCTCCTTTAATCATTACAACACCTGGGCCCATCCCATATTCCTCGGAGAAGGCTATTCCATGGAATTATAGGTATGACGTCTATTACCACGATGTTAAACAAGAGTTGTATGACGAAGATGATGAAGATCCTGATCTGGATATTGATAATATTGCAGGGACCAACAAAATTACTAGAAGCGGAAGGATTTTCTCCTAGTAAATCTCTCCACCTGTTCAAGTCACAGTTACCAAGACAACTGCCGAGACTCGGAGTAAAGATCCAATGATAGAGCCTTCCTAGATAGAGGCGCCAAAAGAAGCTACAGTCAAGGACAACTCTGGATAATAGTTGGAAAAGGTTTTGAAAATCATCCACAAGAGCGACTATAAAATTGTTGAATAACTCGGGAAGACCCCGTCCAAAATCTCCATGCTATCTTTACTGCTTTATTCTGAAGCCCATGGACAGGCTTTAGTAAAATTCTTGACTACTGCTCGTGTGCCGCAAGAAATTTCGGCTGATCAATTTGGAAGTTATGTATCTAGCTTAACAACTGATAATGGATTAGGCTTCTCCGATGCTGACCTGACTCCAGAGGGGAAAAATCATAACAGGGCCCTGTATGTCTCCATTGAATGCAGGGGCACAGAATCCTACTGAGTCTGAAAAGAACAGTGATAAATTCCCAAAGAAAACATAAACTTTCGATGTCACAAAATGTGATGAGATATTCGAATTATTAGTTAAAGAGGGCCAAATGATAGTGCCCCAAGGGGAAAAATTCCTCCTTTATAATAAAGAAAGAAAAGAGGTTTTTGTAAGTATCATAATTTTTTGGACCATAAAACTTCACAATGTTTTCTTTTCAGGGATCTCGTTCAAGGAGTGATCAAAGAAGGCAGACTCAAATTTGCTAAAAAACCCCAAATGAAAATTGATGCAAACCCACTGAGAGCTGATGCCCACTATGTTGAACCAGCAGGCATCAACATGGTCGAAACTTCTGAAGACTTTTTCAACATGATGTTCTTTGGAAGTTTTACTGGGAACATCTCTAGAAAGACCGCGGAAGCGGTTAGAAATACTACTGAAGGCCTAACAAAAAAGGCTACTGAAGGCCTAAACAAGAAGGCTATTGAAGGCCTAAGCAAAAAGGCTATTGAAGGCTACTGAAGGCCTAATCAAAGGAGTTACTGAAGACTCAAACAAAAGGACTACATCAAGTTCTTACATGGTTGTCGTAAAGGGTTCGACAGAGGACCTTGAAGCTAAAATGAAAAAAATGAATATCATTGCGAAGAGCAACGTACAAGTCAACATGGTTGAAGTATCTGAGGCAAAGGCTTCAGAGGAAGCCATTAGACAAGAGGAAGTGAATAAAACTGCATTTCTAAAAGAAAATGAGAATCTGGATGACTTTCTACAATGATGCCAAAAGAAGAAGTCTGAAGTTATGTTGTGTCCAAGTTGCAACTTCATCTTCAACAAAAAGGCTGCATAACACATACAGGGCATAAGGGAAGTGAAGGAGAAAAGGGCCACCAATGCCCAACCCCACATGGTTTCTGAAGTTAGATACAGTCCCAGAAGAGGACTAATGAACCAGGTGAAGAGGCCATCAACTTTCAGGCCTCCAACAAATTTCCTCGTGGACACTTGGCTAAAGACAACAAATAGGAAAAGGCCAAGTGAAGAGAAATGGCGAACATTCAATGTGCCAAGAGGGTCATCCTTGGCATATAGGAAGGAGTTCCAAACTACAACTACAAACAAAGTGGCTCATGTTTCGAGCAACTATAAGGGGAAGAACCCCATGTCTCGCTCCCAGTGAAGAAGATTTCAAAGACGGCGAAAAGCTGAAAGAGAAGCTACAGAAGAGCCTCAACCAGAGTAAAGCACCAACGTACCACAAACAATGGACAAAGGCAAACAAATAAATCTTTTAGAAAGGAAACTAATTGCCAGAAGATTGGAGTGGCCATATCGAGGTGAATCAGATGACGAAGGTAACTCTGAATCTGATGCTACTTTAGACATTATGGTAAATGTAGTATCAGTGCTACATAGAGAATATGACTGTCAAGTCGAAGTCGAAGAGATCGACTGGGAAGTCGAATAGGAGATGGTCAAACATAGGCCAATATGCTATTATGTGATGAATAATGGTTGTGTCGAAGAGAAAAATGCATTCTTCGAGCCACCTACTGAGGCGATGAAAAATCACCTAAAACCCTTGTTCATAAGAGCAAAGATATGGGAAATAACAATCAACAAAATTCTGGTTGATTGTGGAGATACAATAAATATAATTCTCCAATATATGCTGAGGAAAATGGGCAAAGGAGATGGAGATATCAAACCCCAGAACACGGTTCTGTTGAACTATGAGGGAGGTATTGGAACTACTATAGGGGTGATACAATTAGACATCAAGGTGGGAACAATACTTTGACCAACTATGTTCATGGTCATTTCAGCGAAGCCCAACTATAATTTACTCTTAGGTAGAGAGTGGATACATGGCATAGGTGCAGTGCCATCTTCGATGCATCAACAGGTCACGATTTGGCGCCCTGATGGCATTGTAGAGAATATAGAAGCCGACCAAAGTTATTACTTGGGTAAAGTTAATAACGTTGGAAAAAATAGCTTCGATAGAAACTTGGCTTACATAGGGCCATGCAATCCTCCTGAGTTCATTTTGGCACCAGCACCAAATGCCTTTTGCTCCCTATACCTGCATTCTGACCATGGTTTCCAGTGGGATAAAGACTTATCAAACATTGACTATGGAGGAGTTGATGACATACAGCCAACAGGCTAGGGAAGTGAATTTGGTGATGATGACTGAATCACAAGCTTTACAAAAGATTTCAGCATATGTAGCCCAAAGTAGACTGATAGCGACCTTAGAGGATGAAGTCAAATACATGGCTCTTGAAGCCAATGAACAAGTATTTCTTCCAGAGGGTCCTGGGAAAGACTTTGATCCAGAACCACCTGACGCGAAGGAGGAAGAAATGCAAAACCAGAGGCTAGATGTTATCTATGATGATGAGCCTTTGGGTTTTGAAAAGGATCCGTTGGGAAACAATGTTAAAATGCTAGCACAAGATCCTTTGGAAGAAATAGATATGGGCGAAAGATTAGCGAAAAGACCAACATACATTAGCACGAAGATAGATCCAGAGCTCAGGATCGAAATAATCCAATTGTTGAAGGAGTTTAAAGATTACTTTGCATGGGATTATGATGGAATGCTTGGTCTCAACAGGGAAGTGATAGAGCTTCAACTACCAATAAGACCTGGGAAAAATCCTGTCAAGCAAACTCCAAGGCGTTTTGCACCAGAGGTCTTGTCGAAGATCAAGACGGAAGTCGAAAGACTGCTGAGATGCAAGTTCATCCGAATAACCAGGTATGTCGAATGGATTACAAATATAGTACCTGTTATAAATAAAAATGGTACCTTAAGGGTGTGCATCGATTTTAGAGATTTAAACGCTGCAACGCCCAAATATGAATATCCAATGCCTGTGGCGAAAGTGCTTGTTGATTCTGCCGCTAGTTTCAAATACATGAGTATGCTTGATGGATACTAAGGGTATAATAAATTTTTCATTGTTGAAGAGGATGTGTCGAAAAAAGCCTTTCAATGCCCTGGGGCTTTAGGCACTTACGAATGGGTAGTGATGCCTTTTGGCCTAAAAAACGCAGGGGAAACATATCAAAGAGCAATGAACTCTATCTTCCATGATTTTATTAAAACTTTTATGCAGATTTATATTGATGATATTGTTGTTAAATCTATTTCAGGGAAGAATCATATAGACAATCTTCGACAATCCTTCAAAAGGATGAGACGCTATGGTCTGAAAATGAATCCTCTAAAATGTGCTTTCGGCGTAAAAGCAGGGGATTTCTTAGGCTTTGTGGTCCATAAGAAGGGAATTAAAGTAAACCAAAACAAGACCAAAGCCACTTTGGAAGCGAAAGCGCCAACTAACAAGAAGGAGTTGTAATCTCTACTTGGTAAGATAAATTTCCTGAGGAGATTTATTTCCAATTTAAGTGGAAAAACGCAAGCCTTATCACCACTACTTCGACTCAACAAAGGAGGCTTCGAGTGGAGGCAAGAACAACAAGAGGCTTTCGACAAGATCAAAGAATACCTCGCCAAACCACCCATTATGGTACCTCCTTGTAGAAATAGAAGTATGAGATTGTACATAGCTGCATCCGATAAAACTTTAGGAAGCATGTTAGCTCAAGAGGATGAGAATGGTGTCGAAAGACCCATTTATTACCTCAGTAGAGTTTTAAATGATGCAGGAACTAGATATAGAGAAGTTGAAAAACTATGTTTATGTCTTTACTTCTCATGTACAAAGCTCAAGCATATATTAAACCAGTTGATGTTTTCGTTTCGTCTCATTTTGATGTTTTCAAATATATGTTGTCGAAACCCATCTTGCACAGTCGAATTGGCAAATGGGCACTTGCATTAACTGAGTATTCATTAACCTTTATGCCTCTTAAGACTGTAAAAGGTTAAGTGGTAGCAGATTTTATAGTTGACCACTCAATAAAGGAGAAATCAATCAACTACTTGGAGATCGAGCCTTGGAAGTTATACTTCGACGGTTCTAGTCATAAAGATGGAACTGGGGTAGGGGTTCTAATTATTTCTCCAAACAAAATTCCAACAACATTCAAGTACAAGATCGAAGGTTCCTGTTCGAACAATGAAGCTGAATATGAAGCTCTAATCATAGGCCTTGAAATACTGTTGGAATTGGGGGCAACTCGACTCGAAATAATGGGAGACTCAGAGTTAGTTATAAAACAAGTTACAAAAGAATATAAATGCATAAGATAAAATCTTATCATGTATTTTGTAATAGTCAATCATTTGTTGAAAAACTTTGAAAAGATCAACATCCGACATATACCAAGACTGGAGAATCAAGTGGCTAATGACTTAGCATAGATTGCATCCGGGTATAAAATTTCGAAAGAGAAATTACAATAGGTAATCGAAGTTAGTGGAAGAGTGACATTAACTAAGTTGTCTCCAACAGATTTGAAAACAGCAAAGTTGGGGTACGCTGATCACGAAAACTTAAAAATTTCGTTCATAGATAATATAACAGAACAAGATTGGAGAAAGCCTATAGTGGATTATTTGCAAAATCCAGTAGCTTCGACAGAACAAAAGATAAAGTACAGGGCACTGAGTTATACCCTAATGGGAAACGAGTTATTTAAAAAGATGCCAGAAGGGGTGCTATTAAAATGCCTAAATGAAACAGAGGCATACATAGCCCTTTCAACTACACATGTTGAGGCATGTGGAGCAAACCAAGTGGTCCATAAAATGAAATGGTTATTGTTTCGACAAGGACTATATTGGCCCACTATGTTGAAAGATTGTGTTGAGTTTGCAAAAGGATGTCAGGAATGTCAAGTACATACAAGTATCCAGCACATACATGCAAGCGAACTTCACTCAATTGTGAAGCCTTGGCCTTTTAGGTGATGGGCTTTGGATCTTATTGGAGAGATTCGACCAGCGTCATCTAAAAGCCAGAAGTACATATTGGTGGGAATTGATTATTTTACTAAATGGATTGAAGAAATTCCTTTAGTCAATGTAGACCAGGAAAATATCATTGAATTCATTCAAAAGCACATTATATACAGGTTTGGAATCCTTGAGACAATAACAATTGATCAAGGGTCAGTCTTTATTGGTCGAAAAATGCAAGAATTCACTACAGAAATAGGGTTCAAATTATTAACATCTACGCCTTACTATGCACAAGCCAATGGTCAAGTCGAAGCGACAAACAAGGTAATAATCGGCTTAATAAAGAAGCATGTAGGAAAGAAGCCAAAAAATTTGCACAAGACTTTAGATCAAATTTTATGGGCTTGTCGAACGTCTCCTAAGGAAGCTACCGGAACAACACCCTTTCGACTAACTTACGGCCATGACTCAGTATTGCTAGTATAAATTTGTCTACAGTCAACAAGAATTCAGAAACATCAAGACATCCCTTCCGAAGTTTATTGGAATATGATGTTAGACAAATTGGTTGATTAGGACGAAGAAAGACTGAGGGCTTTGGATCTCTTAAGGTCACAAAAGAGGAGAGTGGAAAGATCTTACAATAAAAGAGTAAAACCCAAGACATTCTTGCCTGAGGACCTGGTATGGAAAGTAATCCTCCCAATGGATCGAAAGGATAGAAATATGGGGAAATGGTCTCCTAAATGGGAAGGACCTTTTAAGATCATCCAAACATTATCTGGTGGCGCATATGAGGTCGAAGAGTTAAATGAATACCAAAGGCTCTTGAGAGTAAATGTTAAATACTTAAAAAAGTATAGACCTGCACTTCAAGAGGTTAGAATAACCAATACTTGATCTTAATCAAGTTAAAAAAGCCAAGATGGAAATATATTACAAAGCCAAAATGGTTGAAAGTCATTACAAAATATATAAGTATACAACTAAAAAATAAAGTCGAAATCAAAACGGGAGGTTGGCCTTGATTTGGAGGTATTTTATCTTCTGCAGCTCCAAACGTCTTCGGCATAGAGCTTTAGACTGATGAAGAGTCTCGATTTTGGCATCCAATGCTTGGGCTCGTTCAGCATATGCTAACCCCTTGTTGAGTTCCTCTTGACTCTCTGAATCAGTGCTGACAGCGAGAAGTTCTTCCTTTCGTTTATCATTGGCAACAATGTTGGCTTCTAACACTTTGATCTGAGCCTTCATATTGGCTGTATTTTGATCGAGTTCTTCTACTTCTTTCTGCCTAGCTTCTTGCACCCTCGACAGCTCCTTCAGCTTCAAAGCTGATTCAGTAACAGCACCCTAGGCAGTAGTTACATGGTCATTGGCCTCCTCAATTTCACGAGTGAGAGTCCTTTGACGATTGTAGTCAGCTGAAACCTGATCGGTGATGGAAATCAAATCCAAAATAATGTTGGCAATGTCAGGCGAAGCAGCAAGAAGGTCAACAGCTCTTAAAGTAGTCTTCAAAAATGAAGGAGCTATAGGTTCTCCCTCTAAGGTCAGCATTAAATCTCTTTTGAAAATTTGTGCCTTAACCTTTTGAAGTGCTTCTTCAATAGGAGATGTTGAAGTGGATTTTCCAGACGCAATCGAAGCACTCTGATCAGAATAACTTTATCTACCCTCAAGGATGGCAGTCAAGTATCCAAGAGGATTTTTCCGTTTCAGAAATGCCAAATCTTCCTTAGCATGAGACCCAGTCGAAGTAACCCTCTCGTTTACAACACGAGCCACATTGGCTTCGACAAGCATCTATACAGGGACATCTTCAACACGTGCAGAGTTTCCTACTCCCCCTGTGAGGTTTTCTCTTTCATCAGTCGCCGGAATATCTTTAGTCTGATTCCCTCCCGCTAGTGTGTTTTCCTTCTCCGTTTCGATCACATCGTCAGAAACCTCCTCTTCCCCATCCTTTTGTCCATCGTCGTTAGCTTGCGGAGTCCCAAGCTTCACATGTTCTTCACTAGGAACTTCTTCATTAGGCTTCCCAACGGCTTCATGCCAAGAAGTTTGGTTCACTTTGCTAACAGAGCTCACAAAAGATCATTTTGCTGAAGAACGCGTGTAAGTAGGATCACCCTCATTGTTTATTAAGGTGACAGATTCTTCTACAAGGACCTGTCTTGAAGTACCAGCAGTGTCTTGAAGTACCAGCAGTGTCCTGAAGATTACAAGATGGTTATCAGAACCATTGAAAAAAGAAAAAGAAGTCGAAGTCAGTAAACAATCTTGAGGGGTTGAAGTAATTACGTTAGGCGGAATTTCAGTGCCAGGACTTGAGTTGTCGCTCTCACTAGGATTATTTAGCCTAGCAGCTATCTCCTGCTCCGTTGGCTTTCTGATGACAACAGGAGGAGGTCTCGACCCAATGACTTTAACCTTGACCTTGGTTTTTGGACGAGGCTCAGGAATAGGGTCAGGTTTCTTTAACTTGTGTCTTTTTAGGGGTACAGGAGGAGATTCTTCTTCTTCATCACTGGAAATTTCAATTTCTTGAACTTTCCTTTTCTGCGGATTGATTTCAAATACCCATAAAGAAAGGAGTCAAAGGCATTAGCGTCAAAAGTAATATGTCGAAAAGAAAGATATAGCAGAAAGTGTTTACCTTTGGTGAAGGTTTCACAGAAGGTTCTCCCCCCTTTGCGCTTTCAGCGACTTTCTTAGTGACGATCCTTTTGACCGCTAGAAAATGAACAAGTATAAATTAGATGTCAAATGATTAGATTGGAGACGATAAAGACATATGCTTTGAGAAATAAGATTATCCTTTTTATCTTGTTAGGGACTAGCGTAAACGCCTCTTGAAGGTGAGCAGCAAAGTCTTTTTCATCGAAAAATTCTTCGTTATAATACTGCTTCCACCAGTCTTCAAAAAGAGGCGAACACAGGAAAATGAGATTGAAGTCAAACAGAGTTAGTACGGTTCGACCAACGTACCTACCGATATGATTGGTAGCAGCATCCTCTAAATAGTCTGCATTATAAAACAGCAGAAGCTTTTCTCGGGAGTAGATCGGTGAAGGGAGCGTCTGGATAATACCAAATTGTTGAAAGACAAGATTCGGTTGATAAGAAATTAAGCTAAGTTGATTCTTCGAACTCTTAAATCTCATAGGCATGATTCTTGGTCGAAGAAACGACTCACAGATAGCTACATATTCATCCACATGGTCATCTTCGTCAGACGAGGGATATGGTCGAATGAACCATTTTGGGCCAACCTTTCTACTAGCAAAGGGATCCTGTTTACAGTGATTTCTAGTAAACAACCGCTAGTCTTCCAATTTACTAATTATTATTGGTTACTTGCAGGATCGACTAGATTGATCCTAGAACACATGTGTCATAACTTATTTCCATGTTCATATCTGTTGTACCCCAAAATTTTCCCTCTCATTTCATCAATATTTTCTCACCACAAGACCCTTGGAGCTCAAGATCAAGTTAGGGTTTGCTCTGCTCAAGACTCCTCCTTGCATTGTTGACCCAAATTAGGGTTTGAGTTTGCACAAAGATGTTTTGACCTAAAATGCCCAAAGTGACTTTCATGCTTCATGTTGGACTCACAAGTTTATTCATACCAAGTTTCAAGCCTTGATTCCAATCTTTGCCCAATCAATTGGACAGTTGACCTAGAAATCAACTGTATTGGGGAAAAGTCAACTGTGGCCAATTGACAGTCAAACTTCATGATTTTTGACCCACATCAACATAATGAATTCATATGAACCATTTGGTCAAGCTTGGATCACAAATCCACAAGAAATTTGATCAGATCACCAAAAGGGCAAAATGGTCATTTTTAGGGTTTTGACTGCACAAAGGCAATTTTTGACTGTTTGACCTAACCAATGGCAAACCAAGCTCACATATGGACTCAAGGACTCAATGGCATTGTCTTGACATATTCAAAAAGTTCAAAAGATCTCAAATGCACAAGATTGACAGATGAATTTTCCAGTCAACTGATCAAAATTTGACTGTACACTGAAAAGTCAAACTTTGACTTTTTGGTCAAAATCAAGTGCCAAGATTCATTTTTAATCAAGACATGTCAAATCATGAAACTTGTTCATCAAGAAATCCAAATTTGCAAATTAGGGTTTAAAATGAGAAAATTTCATAACTTAGAATTTTTCTAAGTTATGAAACTTCCTTATTTTTTTCTAACTTTGTCCCATCTTTTCATCAAGATACAATTGGATTCAAACAAAACTCAAAACATGAAAGTTGTAGTCCATTGCAAAATCTACAACTTTTATTCACAAAGTTTTCTCAAAGGAAGCTTGTAGCTCAAGTTATGATTTTTGAAACAAGGGTACAAAACATTTTTAACTTAGAGAAATTTTGACCTATTCTAGGCAGGATTTTTGTCCAACTTCATGGCCACTTTTCACATAGTTCCACTTGGAATTTCAATTTGTATTACAAAGATGGATTCTAGTACACATTCCAAGCTTTCCAAATTGTCCAAGAACTTCTCAAACACCCTTGTGTTTAGGGAGAATCGAATTGGCAAAGTTGGGCAAAAGTCACTTTTGTTCATAACCAAATGCATGTTCATACATTGGCATTTTTCAAGTCAGCTTGTACAAGCTAGATTACAGGCCTCTAATCCTCTTCACACTCAATAATTAAATGCCAAACCATTGTGTTTAAGCATTATTTTGATCATTTGGTCATTACATGCAAGATTAATCCATAATTAGAAAAAGCATATTTGCCATTTTTGAAAAGGTGCACTTTATGTCAAATTCAAAATCCAAGAGGCATGGGCCAGATCTTTGAAGCTAGAATTTGTACACAAATCCCTCTGATCAAGAAGAAGATATGCAGCATGCTCAAGGACTTGGTACAGGCCTATGACCCAACTTGCATTTCCTTACTTCAAAAACAAGCAAGATTGCAAAACACATACAATCTCTCATTCCTGTAAAGACCAACCTAAGCAAACTTTCTTCTCATCTTTTACACTCCCTAACTGACCTAAAGCACGATTCCTTCACCCTCAATCCATCCTCATATCCAAAAGCATAGTTTTTCTGCAAAATAGAGTCCCTGTTGCAGATTGACGTCCACAGTCCATTCCACTCGTGCACTTTGGGCAAAAAGAGTTCAAACATGTTCCACATCAACCACTGAAGCTATCCCAAGCATTGAACACAAACTCTAACATCCCTAACATCACTTGCCATTTTCAGTTTTCAGTTTTGCAGGTGGACTTCCATAGCTTAATTCAGAGAGATTCGAAGCAAGCTAAGCATAGGAGAAGCATCCTTGGACTTCAGGCAAGTTGTACCAAAGTTCAAACTCCATTGAAGATACCTCCATTGCTGTACACGACTCAAGCTGAACAGGTAAAAATATGAACTTCTATCTCTCTATCCAAGCATGATTAGGCTTAGGTTTGTGAAGAAAACATGTTCTACTCATAGCCCTGAAACCATCCATGTATTTACTTTTCATTTATATTATACGTGCTGTGAGAATTTTGGCCATGAACATTGAAAAAAACTTAGGTCAGAAATTGGGGATGAAGAAATTCTCCCTCGTTTCTTAGAGTTAGGTCAAGTTTTTTATATGTATGAATTCGTCTCTTGATGCTCTACATTATTGGTGTTATGAGTTTTGCATGAAAGTCCAGGAATCAGGAGTTAGGAAGCACGCGTTCTGGCTTGTTCAAACAAAGCTGGAGGTTGAAGATGACTGGCTTGGGCTGGGCCTGAGTCAGTTTTGCTTTTTGCACCTCTTTTCTCATTTTGCACCCCCCCTGGCCCATTGTGTAAAATATCCATTATTTTTGACTTTTTATTTTTTCTTCCGACTTATTATTTTTATTCAAACATGAAAAAATACTAAAAATATTTTTCCTCATTTTTTTGCATTTTATTTGGCATTTATTTGCTTTATTTAAATATATACATGTAAACAAATATATTTCCTTTTTATTTAAAACACAAAAAAATAATACAAAAATATATTTTTTTAGTTATTATTTTTTGTTTACATTTTGAAAACATTTTCTAAAAATATACATTTTTGTAAATAATTAATATTTTATTCTTGTATATATTTAGTATATTAAAATATATAATATAAATACTTGTATATATTTACTAGAATATTTAGGACAAAAATATGGAAATAATACATTTTTATTTTTATTAATATATGACACTAAAAAATACTTTTTTACAATATACTTCCTTTTTTTTATTATTTTTGTATAAATTAATATATAAATATTGTATATAATTAATAAATAATTGCTATTTATTCAAAATTAGGGTTTTGCCCTAAAATCATAAAAATATCAAAAATTAACCTTTTTATTTTTGTTTATATTTTACATTGAAAAATACTTTTACATACATAAAAAACCATTTTTGTGCATAATACATTTTGCATATTTCTTGTATTTATTTAATTATTGTACAATTAAATAATTTGTATATTCAATATGGATGTAATAGTCTTAGATTTAATTTCTTGCTAAAATATCCCCCCATTCAAACATTTGTACCCCCATCCCCATAATCATGTTGTAATAATTTAGGACTTTAAATTTCCGCATTTAAAAGCTTTCAAATTATGCCATGATAGACCTAGGGTTTGTATGCAAATCAACCAACAAATAGCTTGACTAATACAAAGACAAAAAAACATGAAAATGGACAACACAATGCACACTTGCACCCTTAGGGTTACTCCACTTGTTGCCTTCAAAAATGGGCCATGTTGCATGTCGAGTGTCTTTGGCAAAACAAAAACAAATCCAATGATCATAGTCCCTCGATGACGCTTTCTCAAGTTGCCTAAAAATGATCAAGTCCCTTAAAGGAAAAATTGCCAAAGACACTTGGCACTATTGCATTCATGGTCTAAACGATGACCCGCGCTCGTCCCGTTAACATCCTAACACAAGATTGTCCACCAAATACAATGGTGGAACAATACTGTTAAAAGGGTTAAAACATAGGAAAAAATCTTTGAGTAAATTTAGGGGTAGACAACTCTTAGTTACTTGATCAAACTTGCAAAACAAATCCTTGCCATTTTTCAAAACACACATCACAACACAATTTCAAAGTAAACTTTCAAAACATTGAAAACTTTTCAAAAGACAAAAACACCTTTGTATACATTCAAACATGGATCATTACAAAGGTTGCCACAACAAATGGCCTCTTTTCAAAACATCTTTCAAAATCACACACAAAGCACCATTTCAAACAATTGAAAGCACCATTTCAAACAATTGAAAATGCAAGGCAAGTGATCTAAGAAAGTAACTAAGAGCCCATGGATAACCATGGATAGAAAGGGTGCTAATACCTTCCCTTTCTATAATCTACTCCCCGAACCCAAGAAAACATCTCAAAGGTTTTTCCTGTGATTTTTAACCTTTCCTTAGGATAAAATAAAAAGTCTGTGGTGACTCTTGCTAAACCGAAACATTTGCGAAAACAAACGTAAAACACCAAGTCAGTTCTCCCACCGTATCACAGAACTGGCGACTCTGCTGGGGAGTAATTTAAAAGTGGAGTAACCTTAGGGCTTAGATCACCCTTTTGCATGACTAATTGTTTGTTTTGATTGCTTTACATTTTGGTTCCCTTGTTTGTGCTTGAAATCCTACACCCGGATTTGGGAAACCTTCATAGTTAGCAATACGTTGTGGAAACTGTGCGGGGTATACCGACACGGTTGAAGCAATAGCTATATTAGTGCGACATATTTGTGAGTACCGGTAACCCTTGAGTTCAATCAAGGAGAGTATGGGGCCGCTGAGTGATGTCACTAAGCACTAATGACCTAGAACCTTACTTGACCATCTTGGCCTTTTATTAGGGGTGGTGAGATGACCGGCTTTGGTGCAGTCCGAAGTTGGTAGATACTCGATACTACACTCATTGAGGGTTGTTTTCTTGGAATATTTTGGTCGCTAGTTAAGTGGCTAAACCAAAACAATGAACATAGAAAACAATTCAATGATATTGAGCTCCTTAGAACCCGGTTACTATTTATAGGATAGGTTTTTAAGCCAACTTCACTCAAGAGGGTACTTACCTATGAAACCTTATGCAAGCCTGAAACTAGGGTTTGGTGTGACTTGCTTGTACATATGTTTGTGCATACATCATGAACATCATAAAGCATCATATGCATCCACTAACTATTTCAAGGGTTTGGATCTTCATCTTTGTTCTTGTTTTGTAGGTCATGGAAATTCTTCGCAGGAAAACTATCCAAGTCAACCTTGTGAGAATCCCTCCTCAACTCAAGGAGCTTACATCCAGAATTCCAGAAAGCTCTCTCTTCAGTGAAAGACATGGTAGACTGCTCAGCCTGGTCAACACCAACATTGAAGAAGACATGATGAAAGTGTTGTTCCAATTATTTGACCCCCTTCACCACTGTTTCACATTCCCCGACTACCAATTGGTGCCCACTTTGGAGGAATTTTCTCAACTCCTGAGAATTCCTATTCTTAATCAACTACCCTACAACGGTACGGAAAAAGAACCAAAGCCTGAAGACGTTGCTCAAGCACTACACTTGCAACCATCTGACATCAAGGGGCATTGGGAGACTAGAAGTGGTATCAAGGGCTTCTTGGCAAAATTCTTGTTTGAGAAGGCACAAGAGTGTTGGAATTCTTTGGATCTGCAAGCCTTTGAAGAAATTGTGGCACTCCTTATTTATGGGTTGGTCTTGTTCCCAAATCTTGACCAACTTATAGATGTCAATGTTGTCAAGATTTTCCTATCCAGGAATCCCATACCTACATTGCTTGGGGACATCTTCCACTCATTTTACACACGAACAATGAGGAAGAGAGGTGTTCTCATGTGTTGTACTCCTATCCTTGCAAGGTGGTTTATTTTGAACCTTCCACAATCTGTTTTGAAGAATGAACAAGGCTTAAGGTGGTCACAACGATTGATGACCCTCACACATTCTGATGTACATTGGTGTTCTCGGTCCAGAGAAAATGTCATCATCATCGATCATTGTGGTGAGTTCCCTAATGTTCCATTACTTGGCATTAGAGGGGGCATTACCTACAACCCTTGTCTAGCTTTGAGACAATTTGGATATGCATGAGGGATGGCCCTCATGACATGCTGATTCCTGACCTAGTTTTTGACTTCAACAACGATGCGCAAGGACTTCGCCAAAGATTCATCAGAGCTTGGAGGATGCCTAACAAGGTAGATAGCAAGACACTAGGGCACAAGAACTCCATCCCTCTTGAGCCTTACCTCAAGTGGGTACGAACCCGAGCCCAGAGTCTTATGATGCCTTACCCTCATATTCTCCCTTTGATTAAAGAGCCTGTTAAGGAAGGAGAGGTTCCCTACACCATCCTACATCCTGACATGCCAACATCATGGGAGGAAATGCAGAAGAGTTGGATCCAACTCAAGGAAGAGCGGAACACTTTTGAAGCCAGCTTCTATGCCAGTGAGAAGAAGGTTTTGGAGCTTACCCGCCGACTTCACGAGGAGGAGACCCTCAACACTTACATCGCACCAAAGAGGATGCACAACGTCTTTTTACCTTAAGAAGTTTTTGTAATATTTGGCCCATGGGACACTTATGTACTGACAAAATTTCTTCTTATTAATATGACGTATGTTCTTTTTGTTTGCAACAATTTTGAATTTCTAAATCCTTGAATGCATTGCATGAATAAACATATCATTCATCATACGCATAAGCAGGTCTTCACACCATGTTTCCTTATCTTTCTGTTGTTTATTTCAGTAAGATGGATCTCGAACAGACGGTCAAAGACCTGCAGGCACAAAACTCACAGTTTCAACAGCTCCTAATGACCTTAGCAAAGGGTCAGGAGGATCTAAAAGCACTGTTGGGGAATAAAGAGCAAGAAAAAGTGAAAAAGAAGAAGAAAAGAGTCGGGGTAGCTACACTGGGAAGAAGATTTGAGAATGAAGCTAGAAGAGTTCTTGAATTTCCCTCCACATCTGATGAGGGAACCGATAAAGGAAAAGGAGTTGCACTACCTTCTGAGTCCGAAGCTGAAGAGGAAGAGGTTAAGGAAGATGAAGACTACTCAGAGCAGCAATACCCGCCAACGGACGACAAATACAAAAACCTGGAGGATAGACTGGCAGCTATGGAGCTGCAAAGGGTTCCTGGGTTAGATTTTGAATAAT
Organism: Vicia faba; assembly: GCA_948472305.1. Lineage (NCBI taxonomy): Eukaryota > Viridiplantae > Streptophyta > Magnoliopsida > Fabales > Fabaceae > Vicia > Vicia faba. Next base: position 1,051,534,351 of record OX451737.1, read on the forward strand.
TGGGATTGATTGCTGGAATTGTGATCCCTCCAAAGTTTAAGGTACCAATTTTTGCAAAATATGACGGGCTGTCTTGCCCGAAGATGCACCTGAGGTCGTATGTCAGAAAAATTCAACCTCATTCATCTGATAGAAATCTTTGGGTACACTTCTTCCAGGATAGCCTGTCTGGTACACAGCTAGATTGGTTTTACAAGCTTGAGAAGTCAGAGGTACATAGTTGGGAGGATTTGGCAGCTACCTTTTATCGCCAGTATCAATATAACACTGACTTGGCGCCAACCCATACTCAACTATAGAGTATGGGAATGGCCTCAAATGAGGGATTCAAGGAATACGCCCAGAAATGGCGCGACTTGGCCGGAAGAGTGCAGCCACCTCTTTTTGATAGGGAACTAGTTGATATGTTCTTGGGGACCCTATCTGGCCCGTTCTTAAACCATTTGATCGGGAGCTCTTCTGCAGGGTTTACTGAATTGATTCTGACTGGCAAACAGGTGGAAGCTGGTACTAAGAGTGGGAAGATTCAAAGGGATGCCTTTGCATCTACAACTGTTAAAAAGTCATTTCCAGCCAAGAAGGAGGCAGCTGTTGTGTACTCTCAAAAGGGATTGGGGAGAACTGAGCGCCGGCCGACTGTATGGGCCGTGATGATTCAAAATTCGTCAAATGACCAGCCTCGTAACAATCAATCCAGACCAAATTAGCAACGGGTAGAACGGCCACAACGGCAGTTCACCCGCATCAATATGACGCCTGCACAAGTTCTTCCCCATTTGTTGAAGTTGAATCTGACTGGTTTAAAGGAGGCACCGAAAAACCCTAACACCACATCTCCATACTATCATGCCAATGCTAAATGTGCCTACCATTCTGATAGTGCCGGACATGACACCAACAATTGTTGGGCGCTAAAGAATAAAATTCAAGACTTGATAGACACAAAAGAGGTTGAGTTCGACGCACCCGAGAAGCCAAACGTGATATCCGCTCTGATGCCAAAGCATGGTCATCATGTTCATGTTGTTGAAGAAGATCTGTATGTTTCTGCTGTTGATGATCTGGTAACTCCATTACTAACAATCAAGTTAAATCTGTTGAAAGCTGGGATTTTCCAAGGATGTAAAGAAGACAACTACTGTTGTTCCTCCCTACCAATCGACTGTCCATTGCTGAAGATAGGCATCCAAGGCCTAATGGACAGCCAACAAATTCTTTTCGAAAAGATTCCTGCTACTCCAACTCCTATCAAATATGTTTCAATAATCACCATTTCCACCAATCTTTCCAAGGTCCCTAAAAATCCCGTTAAGATTACATCCGCTACGAAGATTGTTCCTCTGAAAATAACCATGCCTGGGCCTGTCCCCTACAAATTTGACAAACCAATACCATGGAATTATGGTGGAGAAATCTACTACCATGGTGTTAAACAAGTTGAGATAACTGAAGAGAGCTCTGACGAAGAAGATTCCGACATTGGAAACATTGCCGGTACAAGCAAGATTACCCGAAGTGGGAGAATTTTCTCTCCAGAGATTGCCCCTCCGAAGGCAATCTTTGGACCCTCAGTTGCTGCCAAAGTTACTCCTGCACCGATAAAACTTTATGCAAGAACTCCACTAATTGAAGAAGCTGTTACTCATGTGGTTGTCCTTCCTACTTCTGCTGATAAGGGGAAAGGGATCCAAGATGAGCTCGTCAGGACGAGGGCTCAGCCATTGGTCATCCCCGAAACCTCTAAAAAAGAAATGGAGGAGATTCTGAAAATAATTAAGAAGAGTGATTATGATGTGGTAGAGCAACTGGGGCAAACCCCCTCGAAGATCTCCATGTTAGCATTGCTTCTTTGTTCGGAGGCTCATGCCAAAGCATTGATAAGGTTTTTGAAGACAGCCCATGTTCCCCAGGAAACTTCAGCCGATCAATTCCAGGATTATGTAGCCAGCCTTACCGCCGACAATGGCCTGGGTTTCTCTGACGCTGACCTGACTCCGAAAGGAAGAAAGCACAATGACGCATTGCATGTGTCAGTTGAATGCCGAGGAACTACTCTTTCCCATGTTTTGGTCGACACTGGTTCTTCTCTGAACGTGCTGCCTAAGAAAGCTCTGGATCGATTGGATTGTGAAGGCTTGGAGCTGAAACCAAGTAATATCATTGCCAGGGCCTTTGACGGGTCTAAAAGAAAGGTGCATGGGGAGGTCGACATTCTCATCAAGGTGGGAACTGAAATATTCCACTCAACTTTCTATGTGATGGACATCCGTCCGTCATACTCTTGCTTGATAGGGAGACCATGGATACATAATGCTGGCGCGGTCACCTCCTCTCTACATCAAATGCTGAAATACCCTGTCAAAGGAAAAATCATAACTGTACACGGTGAAGAGGAATATATGATCAGTCACCTGAACTCCTTTCGGTATGTGGAAGTGGAGGGCGAATTCATTGAAACACCGTTCCAACACTTCGAGGAAATTACTCTCGAGGTGGCAGTAGCAAAGGCACTAGCTGAGGAGCCCAAGCAGATGGCCAGGATGGCATCCCTGAAAGACGCAAAGGCTGCAATGAAGGAGGGAAAGAGCTCAACATGGGGTCAGTTTCCTGAATTTCCTCACAAAATAGACAAGTTTGGGTTGGGATTTACCGTTGCGGGGCAGAAAGCTATGCGTCGCTCAAAAATTGAAAGAACACCCATCAAGATTTCTCCTCATGGAATCAATGCTTTGGAAGACGAAGACGAAGAGGGTAACATTGAAGACTGGATCTTCCCAACCATCGAAGGGGGACTACACAACTGGGAGGCGAAAGACTTCGTCCCCATTACTTTCATTAATCAGTAACTTATCTTTCGAACATTTCCTGTTGGTCTGTAATAATTACTTTTAAAACAATCTGCACACTACTTTTTCACCTCATGCCTTGCCCGGGGCATGTAGGTCCATTTGTAAGGGTTTTGATTCTCTTCATATTCATATGCCATGTTTAATGATTCATTGGACGTTTTTCATTGATAAACTGTTGTGTTCATTTTCTTTCCTTTTGCATTTTTGTTTGTTTAAGGATGGCTATCCCTTACACACACCCACACTCACAAATGCAGGTACCCATCCACTCTGGATTCTATGGGTGACTATTCTGCTGTATCCTTCAATAACTCTAAAGATTTGGTCAATCAGGCTGAGTATGAAGATGATGAAGATTGTGAAGTACCAGGAGAGCTAGCCAGACTTCTACAACAAGAAGAAAGGGCCATCTTGCCTCATGAAGAGTTGGTGGAAACTGTCAACTTAGGAACAGAGGAAGACCGGAAGGAAGTACAAGTGGGTGCCAACCTGGAACCAAGTGCCAAGGAACGTTTGGTACAGCTGTTAAATGAGTACGTTGAAATCTTCTCCTGGTATTATGAAGACATGTCGGGTTTAGACACAGACATTGTGGTTCACCGTCTCCCTACAAGAGAGGATTGTCCACCGATCAAGCAAAAAGTGCACCGAATGAGGCCCGACATGTCTGAGAAGATTAAAGCCGAAGTAATGAAGCAATTCAACGTTGGCTTTCTGGCTGTTACATCCTATCCACAATGGGTTGCTAACATTGTGCCAGTACCTAAAAAAGACGGCAAGGTCAGAATGTGTGTGGACTACCGGGATTTGAACAGGGCTAGCCCTAAAGATGATTTTCCGCTACCGCATATCGACATTTTGATTGATAACACAGCTCAGCACAAAGTGTTTTCCTTCTTGGATGGATTCTCGGGCTACAACCATATCAAAATGGCCCCCGAGGACATGGAGAAAACAACCTTTGTTACACAATGGGGTACCTTCTGCTACAAGGTGATGTCGTTCGGACTGAAGAACGCAGGGGCAACTTATCAACGCGCCATGGTAGCTTTGTTTCATGATATGATACATCATGAGATAGAAGTTTACATAGACGACATGATAGCTCGATCACAAACAAAGGAGGAACACCTTGAACATCTGCAAAAGCTGTTTGCCCGATTGAAGGAATACAAACTCAGGCTGAATCCAAGTAAGTGCACTTTTGGAGTTAGGTCTGGTAAACTTCTAGGATTTATTGTCAGCAACAAGGGCATTGAGGTCGATCCAGTGAAAGTGAAAGCTATACAAGAGATGCTTGCCCCCCGTACTGAAAAGGAGGTTAGAGGGTTCTTGGGGCGCTTGAACTATATTGCCAGATTCATCTCTCATTTGACGTCTACCTGTGAGCCAATTTTCAAACTATTGAAGAAAGATCAGGTAGTCGAATGGAATGATGATTGCCAAGCTGCTTTTGATAAGATCAAGGAGTATTTGCTAGAACCTCCTATTCTGATGCCACCCGTCGAAGGAAGGCCGCTGATCATGTATCTGACCGTTTTGGATAACTCAATGGGGTGCGTACTGGGCCAGCATGACGAGTCTGGTCGAAAAGAGCATGCCATTTATTACCTTAGCAAAAAGTTTACCTACTGTGAGACTCGCTACTCACTACTCGAGAAAACTTGTTGCGCTTTGGTATGGGCTGCTCGCCGACTAAGCAGTATATGTTGACTCATACCACTCTGTTGATTTCCAAAATGGATCCTATCAAGTATATCTTCGAGAAGCCTGCTTTATCTAGGAGAATCGCTAGATGGCAGATGATCTTGACTGAGTATGACATCCAGTATACTACCCAAAAAGCTATAAAGGGGAGTGTACTAGCTGACCATCTAGCTCATCAAGCTATCTAAGATTATCAATCCATGAGATTCGACTTCCCGGACGAGGACATCATGACTTTGGACAACATTGAAGGTAACGGACCGTATGACAGACCAAAAAAAGGATCCCGATGGACCCTGTACTTTGATGGTGCTTCAAATGCACTTGGAAACGGTACCGGTGCAGTACTCATTTCCCTGGAAGGTTGCCACACACCTTTCACGGCCCGACTTTGTTTCAGCTGTACCAACAACATGGCTGAATACGAAGCTTGCATCTTTGGTCTCAAGGCTGCTATAGACTTGGGGATCAAATTTTTGATCGTATTTGGGAACTCGGCTTTGGTTATCAGTCAAATCAAAGGGGAGTGGGACACCAAACATCCTACTCTTATCCCATACAAGGAACATGTCCTGACATTATTTCCTCATTTCGAGCAAATCACCTTCGAGCATTTCCGGCGAGAAGAGAATCAGCTTGCAGATGCTCTGGCTACAATGTCCTCTATGTTTAAACTCAACTGGGATAACGAGGCTCCCCAAATCACCATCGAGCGAATGGATGAACCTGCGCATTGTTATGAGATTAATATCGAAGAAGAAGTGGAACAACCCTGGTTTCACAAAATCAAAAGGTATCTCCAGACTAGAGAATATCCCGAAGGAGCTTCAGTAAATGACAAGAAGTTCCTAAGGAAATTTGCTGCCAAGTTCTTCCTGAGCAACGACATCCTCTATAAACGCAGCCATGATTGTGTTTTACTCTGTTGTGTGGACAAAGCTGAAGCAGAGTTAATCATGACTGAGATACACAGCGGTACGTTTGGCACCCACTTGAGCGGGCATACGATGGCTAAGAAGATTCTAAGGGCAGGCTATTACTGGTCTACCATGGAAGCAGATTGCCATCAACATTCCCGTACTTGCCACAAATGTCAAGTCTACGCTGACAAGATTCATATTCCTCTTGTTCCTCTCAATGTTCTGACGGCTCCTTGGCCATTTACAATGTGGGGCATTGACATGATTGGAGAAATCAAGCCCACGACATCCAATGGACATCGCTTCATCCTGGTCGCCATTGACTATTTCACCAAATGGGTCGAAGCAGCTTCCTTTGCCTCTGTTACAAAAAATGTGGTTGCCCGCTTTATCAAGCAAAACCTCATATGCCGGTACGGTGTCCCCGACAGAATCATCACAGACAACGGTACAAATCTGAATAATACTATGATCACCGCTCTATGCAAACAGTTCAAGATTTATCATCACAATTCATCTCCCTATCGGCCGAAGATGAACGGTGTTGTTGAAGCTGCAAACAAAAACATTAAGAAAATCATTCAGAAAATGACAGTTACCTACAAGGACTGGCATGAGATGCTACCGTTTGCTCTGCATAGATACCGTACCATGGCACGTACTTCAACAGGGGCAACCCCATTTTCTTTGGTATATGGCATGGAAGTTGTCCTACCCGTGGAAGTTCAGATTCCTTCTGTAAGGATTATGAAGGACGCTGGTTTGAATGAAGATGATTGGATTCAGACTCGACTTGATCAACTCAATTTGATCGACGAGAAGCGACTCACTGTTGTTTGCCATGGTCAGACGTACCAAAAACGGATGATCAAGGATTTCAACAAGAAAGTCAGACGTCAAGTATATCAAGTCGGAGATCTCGTAATCAAGCGGATTATCTTGCCGCAAAGTGACCCCAGGGGAAAATGGACTCCTACTTACGAAGGACCATTTGTGATCAAGAGCATATTTTCTGGTGGTGCAATGATTCAGACCACCATGGACGGCAACGATTTGCCACACCCTGCGAACGCAGACATAGTCAAAAAATACTATGCATAAAACAAACCCGACAAGTCGAAAACCCGAAAGGGAGGCTTGGGCAAAAATGGGCATCCCGGTGAACCGAAAACCCAAAAGGGCGGTTCAGGCAAAAATTAGGGATAAAACAAAAAAATCTGTACACCCGGCAAGTCGAAAACCCGAAAGGGCGGCTTGGGCAAAAAGGGGTTTCTCGGTGGATTGAAAACCCGAAAGGGCGGTACAGGCAAAAGTTAGGGAATTAAAGCGTATGACTATGTCTCGTCGGATCACTTTAAGGACAATCTCTTCATCAACCAGCTCCAAGCTTCTGATCAATCCAGTCATCGGCGGACGAAGCATTGAATGGACAGGATATTCAGAGTTGTGAAGGCTACAGCGGAATGGGGATCCCATAGAATTGTTTCACATAGCCATCTTTCTTTTGTATAAAATTTTCAATTTTTATGACGACATCCTCTTACTAGGATGCATGTCTCCTTTGTACAAAGATACTCATAGAAAGTTAATACAAATACTTTTCCAAATACAGAAATTTGCTTTGTCTTCCTTTTTCTATTTTGCACTTATGTTTTATTTGAGAAACGTCCAGTGTTTTGTTAAATAGGCATATGCATTTGAACATAATCATTTCCCTTACAAATCAAGAAAGATGATTGCGGATAGGTTGAAGGTACAGATAGATATCTTGATGCCCTTTCAGGAATAAATCCCCGGCAGTTCTAAACTCCAAATTCCTCAACAAAGTCAAAATCCAGAACTTAATCCCCCAAACAAGATTAAACTTCAGGATCTCCAGCAGAACATAAGCTTTTTCCAAAACTGATTTCCCTAGCCAGAGAGCCTTCTAGAACTCAATTCCCCTCAGAGTTAAGTTTCAGTATCCAAAGTGGAGCCTTAAAAATCTGAAAATATTATCCCCAGCGGAGCTAAAACTTCCAACTATCAATCCCCAGTGGAACCAGACTAGTGAACCTTCTCCCCACAGAGATACTTCCCACCAAACTGAAGATTCTCAGTCATACCTCTCCAGCATGAGTCTACCAGATTCTGGACTCCCCAGTAGAGATCATCAGAATTCTCTCGCCCTACAAGTCACCAAGGAGTTCCAATCTCCAGCAGTGGTCCTAAGATCCCTCAACAATTGAAGATCTTGTTCCCCAAGCAGTCAGCAGTCGACAAGGATGTCTCATCTTCAGCAATCAAAGATTCTCAATTCCCCTACAGCAGTCAAGGATTCACTTTCCCCGACAGCAGCCAGGATTCATCTATCCCCAGCAAGACAGCTCATCAGCTTACATGCACATTCATTATATTCATATATCATAAACATCGACATAACATATATATTGCATCATACATATCATGCAACATAGCTTTGTGGTTTAGCTAAAATTGCATCCTTTTCAGGATAAGATTAAAAGGCTATCATTAACAATTATTCAGATACAGTACAAATACACCCCAGACAAGGTGGTCATTCTATTACTCATTCAGAATTTCAAGTCAAATACAGTACAGGTACACCCCAGACACGGCGGTCATTCTACTACTCATTCAGACTACAGCAATCAGATACGGACTAGATACGCTCCAGACACGGCAACCATTCTATCTCTCATTCAGATTCACTTACCCATCTCAAGGTTCAATGCATTCCAAACACGGATAACATTCTGACCCTTACTACAGCAGTTTGATTCTCCCCAGTGCATTCGCCACGGAAATCATTCTGTCATTTATTTAGATCCCCGTTACAGTTTCAGATACACTCCAGACACGGAAGTCATTCTGCTACTCATACAAATCTCAACTTCAGATACAGTCCAGATACGCTCCAGACACGGTTTCCATTCTTTCACTCATTCTAAATTTATCCTCATCACGCAGTTGCTCCATGAACAGATGTTTCTCTGTTATCCATATACACTCCAGACACGGCAGTCATTCTGATATTCATTCTACATTCAAACACCGTTACAGCTCAGATACGCCCCAGATGCGAAGGCCATTCTTTTGCTCAGTCAAACTCAGTCTCCAGATATAGCTCAAATGCATCCCAGACACGGATACCATTTTGATCCTCATTCTTCTGACCAATCACATTGCAGTTCAACAAATATTCCAGATGGCATCTTTAAGCCCATCCCCGACAAGATTCTGTCACCCCTCCAGATGGCATCTTTAAGCCCATCTCCAAATGGCATCTTTAAGCCCATTCCTGCACCCATGCTTCGACGAGTGCAAATTTAAGGGCACTCTAGTGTCCAATCTCCTTTTACCTTCGAGACGCGAAAGGCAAACCTGACAATCTAACTCTTCAGGTGCAAGAAGATTGAACAGGGGAAACTGTTGTACCCCAAAATTTTCCCTCTCATTTCATCAATATTTTCTCACCACAAGACCCTTGGAGCTCAAGATCAAGTTAGGGTTTGCTCTGCTCAAGACTCCTCCTTGCATTGTTGACCCAAATTAGGGTTTGAGTTTGCACAAAGATGTTTTGACCTAAAATTCCCAAAGTGACTTTCATGCTTCATGTTGGACTCACAAGTTTATCCATACCAAGTTTCAAGCCTTGATTCCAATCTTTGCCCAGTCAATTGGACAGTTGACCTAGAAATCAGCTGTATTGGGGAAAAGTCAACTGTGGCCAATTGACAGTCAAACTTCATGATTTTTGACCCACATCAACATAATGAATTCATATGAACCATTTGGTCAAGCTTGGATCACAATTCCACAAGAAATTTGATCAGATCACCAAAAGGGCAAAATGGTCATTTTTAGGGTTTTGACTGCACAAAGGCAATTTTTGACTGTTTGACCTAACCAATGGTAAACCAAGCTCACGTATGGACTCAAGGAATCAATTGCATTGTCTTGACATATTCAACAAGTTCAAAAGATCTCAAATGCACAAGATTGACAAATGAATTTTCCAGTCAACTGATCAAAATTTGACTGTACACTGAAAAGTCAAACTTTGACTTTTTGGTCAAAATCAAGTTCCAAGATTCATTTTTAATCAATACATGTAAAATCATGAAACTTGTTCATCAAGAAATCCAAATTTTCAAATTAGGGTTTAAAATGAGAAAATTTCATAACTTAGAAATTTTCTAAGTTATGAAACTTCCTTATTTTTTTCTAACTTTGTCCCATCTTTTCATCAAGATACAATTGGATTCAAACAAAACTCAAAACATGAAAGTTGTAGTCCATTGAAAAATATACAACTTTGATTCACAAAGTTTTCTCAAAGGAAGCTTGTAGCTCAAGTTATGATTTTTGGAACAAGGGTGCAAAACATTTTTAACTTAGAGAAATTTTGACCTATTCTAGGCAGGATTTTTGTCCAACTTCATGGCCACTTTTCACATAGTTCCACTTGGAATTTCAATTTGCATTACAAATATGGATTGTAGTACACATTCCAAGCTTTCCAAATTGTCCAAGAACTTCTCAAACACCCTTGTGGTTAGGGAGAATCGAATTGGCAAAGTTGGGCAAAAGTCACTTTTGTTCATAACCAAATGCATGTTCATACATTGGCATTTTTCAAGTCAGCTTGTACAAGCTAGATTACAGGCCTCTAATCCTCTTCACACTTAATAATTAAATGCCAAACCATTGTGTTCAAGCATTATTTTGATCATTTGGTCATTACATGCAAGATTAATCCATAATTAGAAAAAGCATATTTGCCATTTTTGAAAAGGTGCACTTTATGTCAAATTCAAAATCCAAGAGGCATGGGCAAGATCTTTGAAGCTAGAATTTGTACACAAATCCCTCTGATCAAGAAGAAGATATGCAGCATGCTCAAGGACTTGGTACAGGCATATGACCCAACTTGCATTTCCTTACTTTAAAAACAAGCAAGATTGCAAAACACATACAATCTCTCATTCCTGTAAAGACCAACCTAAGCAAACTTTGTTCTCATCTTTTACACTCCCTAACTGACCTAAAGCACGATTCCTTCACCCTCAATCCATCCTCATATCCAAAAGCACAGTTTTTCTGCAAAACAGAGTCCCTGCTGCAGATTGACTTCCATAGTCCATTCCACTCGTGCACTTTGGCCAAAAAGAGTTCAAACATGTTCCATATCACCCACTGAAGCTATCCCAAGCATTGAACACAAACTGTAACATCCCTAACATCACTTGCCATTTTCAGTTTTCAGTTTTGCAGGTGGACTTCCATAGCTTGATTCAGAGAGATTCGAAGCAAGCTAAGCATAGGAGAAGCATCCTTGGACTTCAGGCAAGCTGTACCAAAGTTCAAACTCCATTGAAGATACCTCCATTGCTGTACACGACTCAAGATGAACAGGTAAAAATATGAACTTATATCTCTCTATTCAAGCATGATTAGGCTTAGGTTTGTGAAGAAAACATTTTCTACTCATAGCCCTGAAACCATCCATGTATTTACTTTTCATTTATATTATACGTGCTGTGAGAATTTTGGCCATGAACATTGAAAAAAACTTAGGTCAGAAATTGGGGATGAAGAAATTCTCCCTCGTTTCTTAGAGTTAGGTCAAGTTTTTTATATGTATGAATTCGTCTCTTGATGCTCTACATTATTGGTGTTATGAGTTTTGCATGAAAGTCCAGGAATCAAGAGTTAGGAAGTGCGCGTTCTGGCTTGTTCGAACAAAGCTGGAGGTTGAAGATGACTGGCTTGGGCTGGGCCTGAGTCAGTTTTGCTTTTTGCACCTCTTTTTCTCATTTTGCACCCCCCTGGCCCATTGTGTGAAATATCCATTATTTTTTACTTTTTATTTTTTCTTCTGACTTATTATTTTTATTCAAACATGAAAAAACACTAAAAATATTTTTCCTCATTTTTTTGCATTTTATTTGTCATTTATTTGCTTTATTTAAATATATACATGTAAACAAATATATTTCCTTTTTATTTAAAACACAAAAAAATAATACAAAAATATATTTTTTTAGTTATTATTTTTTGTTTACATTTTGAAAACATTTTCTAAAAATATACATTTTTGTAAATAATTAATATTTTATTCTTGTATATATTTAGTATATTAAAATATATAATATAAATACTTGTATATATTTACTAGAATATTTAGGACAAAAATATGGAAATAATACATTTTTATTTTTATTAATATATGACACTAAAAAATACTTTTTTACAATATACTTCCTTTTTTTTATTATTTTTGTATAAATTAATATATAAATATTGTATATAATTAATAAATAATTGCTATTTATTCAAAATTAGGGTTTTGCCCTAAAATCATAAAAATATCAAAAATTAACCTTTTTATTTTTGTTTATATTTTACATTGAAAAATACTTTTACATACATAAAAAACCATTTTTGTGCATAATACATTTTGCATATTTCTTGTATTTATTTAATTATTGTACAATTAAATAATTTGTATATTCAATATGGATGTAATAATCTTAGATTTAATTTCTTGCTAAAATATCCCCCCATTCAAACATTTGTACCCCCATCCCCATAATCATGTTGTAATAATTTAAGACTTTAAATTTCCGCATTTAAAAGCTTTCAAATTATGCCATGATAGACCTAGGGTTTGTATGCAAATCAACCAACAAATAGCTTGACTAATACAAAGACAAAAAAGCATGAAAATGGACAACACAATGCACACTTGCACCCTTAGGGTTACTCCACTTGTTGCCTTCAAAAATGGGCCATGTTGCATGTCGAGTGTCTTTGGCAAAACAAAAACAAATCCAATGATCATAGTCCCTCGATGACGCTTTCTCAAGTTGCCTAAAAATGATCAAGTCCCTTAAAGGAAAAATTGCCAAAGACACTTGGCACTATTGCATTCATGGTCTAAACGATGACCCGCGCTCGTCCCGTTAACATCCTAACACAAGATTGTCCACCAAATACAATGGTGGAACAATACTGTTAAAAGGGTTAAAACATAGGAAAAAATCTTTGAGTAAATTTAGGGGTAGACAACTCTTAGTTACTTGATCAAACTTGCAAAACAAATCCTTGCCATTTTTCAAAACACACATCACAACACAATTTCAAAGTACACTTTCAAAACATTGAAAACTTTTCAAAAGACAAAAACACATTTGTATACATTCAAACATGGATCATTACAAAGGTTGCCACAACAAATGGCCTCTTTTCAAAACATCTTTCAAAATCACACACAAAGCACCATTTCAAACAATTGAAAGCACCATTTCAAACAATTGAAAATGCAATGCAAGTGATCTAAGAAAGTAACTAAGAGCCCATGGATAACCATGGATAGAAAGGGTGCTAATACCTTCCCTTTCTATAATCTACTCCCCTAACCCAAGAAAACATCTCAAAGGTTTTTCCTGTGCTTTTTAACCTTTCCTAAGGATAAAATAAAAAGTCGGTGGCGACTCTTGCTAAACCGAAACATTTGTGAAAACAAACGCAAAACACCAAGTCAGTTCTCCCACCGCATCACAATATCTATTATATTGATAGACTTATATTGTATGTTAAGTTCGAATACGAGATTCTTAGGAAAGATTTCTAAAATGGTCTATAGGAATAAACTAACTGAATGAAGGCAGGAAAGGCTTCAAATTAGACTTGGGCTTGAATGTAAATATAAGTGTTTGACTAAAAAGGATAAAGTAGACGTAAAGTTTATAACGAAGTGACTGTGTTTAAAGGCAAATAAAACAAAGAAATGCAAGGCAATCGAAGGATTTAAAGGCAGAAATGTTGTAAAGTTTCTAACGAAGTGACTATGTTTAAAGGCAAGTAAAACAAAGAAATGCAAGGAAATCAAAGGATTTAAAGGGCAGTTCGAAGTACTGTAATGGTGAACTAAATATAACAAGACTTGTATTGAAATTGTAAAAAAGTAATGATGTTCAGGACGTACATTGTATCTTCTGACTCGTTTTCCTTAATTCACGGAAGTTAGAGTATTTTGAGATCTTTTAGTACATAAAAGTGAACATCCTTAAATCTAACATAAGAACACCTATTTATAGCGTCTTGACCCTAACGGCCCTATTCTAAAACCACGCCACGTTCGAAGCATGCAGGCTTCCTATGCTTGCTGACTTCCACGCGTCTTCTAGAATGGCGCTCTTTATTTGAAATTCGAAATATGTACCAATCGAAGCATCTTGCGAAATATGTACCAATCGAAGCATCTTGTTTCTTCGTTGCTTTCGAAATAACCCAATTACCTGGACCGTTTCCAACTTCTGGCACCCTTACATAAAGGAGCTCTTTTATAATTCGAACACTAAAACAAGTCCAAATCAAAATCTGCTGGAAATCGAATAATCCTTCAACATAATGACTCCATATCTTCCACCAATATCCAATATTGATATAATCTCCTTAGGTACTTTATTCGAAATATTATTTTGATAGTGGTTTCTTCCTTATTCGAAATAGCCAGCTAACAAATTGCCCCCCAAGAACATGTATTTCGACAGATATAAAGAAATACTTGTTCTTTGACTCATCCAGGCTATTTCGACAGTATCAAAAACTCATGCAAAATTAACTTATGCAAGAGCAAGTTTGCTAAGTTGAAAATGAAACAATCCCTATTTTGTTTGAGCATTTCAACCACTTTGCCTTTTAAATTGGGACTAAGTTTCGCATTGATGTATGTAATCCTTTTTTCAACACCATCCCCAATATAAACTTCCGCCAAAGGATCTTGGGCTAGCATCTTAGCGCTTGATGACTCTGTATCCTTTTCGAACCCCAAGGGCTCTTGATCATAAATGGCATCTAGTCTTTGATCCATCAGTTCAGAAGTTTATCCATCACATGGTGAGGATGAATGGTTTCCTTCAGGATTTGCTATTTCTTTTTTGTCTATGGCTTCGACAGCCATGTTTTGTATCTCGACTTCGAGAGCCGTTCTTCGTTTGTTCTCAGCCAAATAGGCCGAAATCTTTTGGCAGTAATTTGATTCAGTCATAATAACCTTCGCTTGCCCAGCCAGTTGGCCGTATCTTCGAAGTCTCTCCATCTTTTTCAGTCACCTGCCCATTCCACATGATTTCCCTATCCCATTGGAATCCATTGGGACGCAAGGTTAGGGAATAATAAGCGTTCTCATTTGGCTCGAAATATTCTTCAGGTGGGTGACATGGCCCTATGTTGGCCATATTTCTGTCGAAATTCCTCTTGTCCACATTGTTGATTTCTGCCATATAGTAACTTTGGTCAGCTTCTATATTTTCAACAATCCCATCATCTCTCCACAACACCAGCCTTTGATGCATTGAAGAAGGTACAACTCCAACTCCATGGATCCATTCCCTGCCAAGCAACATATTGTAATTTGCTTTTGCAGCAATGACCATAAACATTGTTGGCCTTGTGAGGGAACTAACTGTCAGGTTAACTTGTATTACTCCCAAAGTCTGGCCAACCTTCCCTTCATAATTCGAAAGTACCATGTTGTGAGGTCTAACATCCGAATTCTGCATTCCTATTCGCTTCAGCATGAATTGGGGCATCAGATTGACAACAGCTCCACCATCTACCAGAACCTTGTTCACACCATATTGTTCCACCTTTGCCCTGATGAATAAGGGTTTGAGATGGTTTTTCATTCCTTCGTCTGGCTTTTTAAAGAAAGCATTCTGCTCTTCGACCACTCCATTGTTCATCACATAATAGCATACTGGCCTATGTCTGGCCATTTCGTCCTCATCAGTCTCCTCATCAGCAAAAACCTCTGTTTCCTGATTGTACTCACAAGGCAGCACCGAAACTACATTACAGTTTGCATTGAAGAAGGATTCCCCCTCAGATTCGAAGGCATCAGTCATCAAGTCTTCTTCGTTCGCAGCTTCCTTCTGAGTCCTATTTTCTTTAGTGTCCTTCTGTGGAGAAAAAAGTTTCTTGGACACTGGGGGTTTTCCCCCAGTCTGGTTCAATGATGTTGGGTTATTGGTACTGGATTCTCCTACTCCTGTAGGTTTCGAATCCCTTGCAGCTTTTTAGTTTCTCTGGTGTCTGCGCCACTGAGAGCGAGACATTGGGTTTCTGCCTTTATAATTCTCCAATCTTATTTCTTCCCTCCTGTTCGAATTGAATTGCCTCCTGTAAGCCATTGCAGTCCTGCCTCCTTAATCGAAGTTGCGCCACTTCCCTTTTCCCTTATCAGCATTCACTTGCAGCCATCTATCAGTGGGGATTTCTGTAGGTAGTTTAAAGGAAACTCTCTTTGCTCCCCTGGGATAAGGGATATCTGGCCTCCTTGGCATACTCCTGGATGTGCTAACAAGATTCGAAGGCATTCCGCCTTGGTGCCCCCATCCTGACGCAAATGGAATTCTCTCGAATGCTTCAGCCATTTCCTTATCATACACTGCTGCACATCTGGGACATATCAAGCATTCTTTTCCAATCTTGTGGCAATGAACCAGGAATTCGAGCAGACTTTCATCAGATTTTGGATAGACTTTGTATAGTTGGTTGTCTTGCCTCCAGTTGACTCCTGTTCGTTCACGCTGGGCCCTTTTGAATTCAGCAGCAATTCTGGGGTTGCAGATGATACTGCACCTTGGGCATAGCAACTTTTCCTGATTTTTCTTATGACAATGGAAGAGGTATTCACGCAAACCTGCATCCTTTCTAGATAAGTTCTCTCTTCTCTGTTCTCTTTTCCTCTCTAAACAGCGTTCCACTTCTTCCATTTCAGCATTAGGCTGTTCGAAGTCCACCATATTCACTCCCAGCATTTGGTCATTAGAAATTTTGACTTCCTCAAATTTCATCCTAAGACCTTCAGTGGCCTCAGCTAATTTTCTGTCACTTAATATCTTTGCTTTAAGCACCTTTGGGAGGCCATCAGTAGCTTCTATTTCGTTTTTGATCAATGGGAGGCCATCAGTAGCCTCTTTTTCGTTTTTGATTAGGATGAAGTCCCCATCCTCTTCGAATTCCACTTTTGATTCGAATTTCCTCTCAGCAATTTCTACCACGTTGATCTTTAGTGGTTCAGCATAGTTAGTCTCTGCCATCAGCAACGAATCAGTATCAACTTTCATTGGATTCTTTCCCTTGTCTGAGAACTTCAGCCTGCCATCTTTGATTGCATTCTGTATCAGATCCCTGAAAAGAAAACACTGTGAGGTTTTATGGCCTAAAAAGTTGTGATATTTACAAAATCCCCTCTTTTTCCTTTGTTCCAACGGAGGAACCTTAAGGTTAGGAGGAACTATTAACTGGCCATCTTTAACAAGTAGATCAAATATCTCATCACATTTAGTTATATCGAAAGTATAGATTTTCTTGGGGAATTTATCATTCCTTTCACTTTCGAGAGAATCCTTTCCATTGGAAGGAAGTAGAACTTTGCAAGCATAAGGGGGTGCTTCTTTTAGTTCTGCAAGATCTATTTCGAACTGATCGAAATCATAAGGGTCTTGAGAATCATCTATGTTCTCCTCTTCAGCCTCTATGTAGGCTATTCTCTCTTTCTTATGATTTTTACTAGCCCTAGCTTTTTCAGCTTTTAATCTTTCGACCTGACGCACTCTGTCTGCTAGTTGGGCCATATCTCTAAGATGCTGTGTATCCAATTTCTTTCGAATGGAATAATCTAGGCCCCCAGCATCCATTTCGACCAATTCATGTTCAGGGACCACTGTGAAGCATCTGGATTTTAATAAACGGAATCTATTCAAATATTCATCTATTGGTTCCGTAAATTTTCTCTCAATGCTTGCTAGTTCCTTGAGACTGATTTTAGACTGACCCATGTAAAATTGTTCATGGAAAAGTCTTTCTAAATAAGGCCATGTGTCTACAGATCCAGGGGCAAGGTGGTGAACCAAGTGAACGCGTTCTTTGTCAAAGAACTTGGGAAGTATTTTATCCTAAGATTTTCATTATTTGCTATATCTCCTGCTTCTGTTAAATACCTTGCTATATGTTCCACTGTTGATTCACTTGTATCTCCAGTAAATTTCGTGAATTTAGGAACTTTAACGCCCCTGGGTAATTCTGTTTGCAAAATATAATCCACAATAGGAGATGTGTAATTTGGCCTCCTAAATCCTGAATTTAAACCATTCTGGGCCATTATTCTTTCAATCATGGTGGTGAGGTTATTTTCTGCCACTAAATTGTCATTTCTAATTCTATGAACAATTTCGTCTGCATTTTGGTCCCTATTCACCATCAGTATAGGTCTAGGCTGTTCATTCTGAACTTCCTGAATTCCCTGGTCTCTTAATCTTACCCCTATATTTCTTTCTTCGACCACTTGTACAGGGGGTCGAATTTGTTCAATTATGGGTTCTTCATTTCGAATCACCACTGGGTCTTGCCTACACCTTGCAGGCGCATTAGGGGCACCAAAGAAATCTGCTATTCTGGCCATCTGGGCTGCATTTTCTTGGTTTGTTCTATTTATATTCTGGATTAGGGGATTTAAAATAGCATTCATTTCGCGGGCTATGATGCCTACCATGTCATGATTGCTATCTGTGATCGGTGGATCTGGAACTGACTGTTTAACGCTGGTTCGCGAAATGTCGCGGAAGCAAGAGTCGCCACCGTCTTTTATTTTCTCCAAATGGAAAGGACAAAAGCACAGAAAAATTCCTTAAAGAGATCGCTCTCGGTTCGGGAGGTAGGTTATAGAAAGGGAAGGTGTTAGCACCCTTTCTATCCATGGTTATCCATGGGCTCTTAGATACTTGCTCATTTGTGTTTTCAAAAATGGTTTGTTTGCTTTTCAACTGTGGGTTTTAAAAAGTTTCTTTGAAAATTCCAGTTCGACTCTTGTATCAGTCCTCAAGAGTGTTTGAAAAATTGCTTTCGAAAGCTTTTTGAAAATGTGTTGGTGTGAAAAGTATTTTGTTTTGTTTTGAAATTTAGAGCAAGTATCTAGAGTCGTCTACCTACCCTAAGGAATTCGTCTGTGTAAATGTCCTTTAAAGTAGTGCCATCCCACCATTGAGAGGTAAGTAGCACTACCGTTGGAGGTGTTCGGGTCAATTCGAGGTTCGGGACATGGTGATCACCAGAGCAATGGGAAGACACCTTAGAAGCTACCCTCATGCCAGGTTCCCTGATCATGAGGACTTACTAAGACATCCTCTACTCGACGATCACCTTTCGAGGCAAGGCAACAGTGAGGCGTACCCTAGGGGTGGTGTGTGATTTGTGTGTCAGATTCATTTATATTTGTCTTGTCATGTTATTGGTGTTCTACGCTTGATTTTATTTAGGTCCATTCATTCTTGCATGCTTTGTTTAACAGTTAAAAATTGCGAGGAAAAGTAAATCTAAAGCTATTACAAATGGCGCGGGTCCACATCGCCAAAAGTTTCCAGGACCCGATTTGACAGAAAATAAATAAAGTAAAAATAAAGAATTGAACGTGCGAGAAGTAATTACAAGGCTTCGGGAGAGGTACATAATGATTTAAACAAAATAAAATAAATAGGCGAATTAATGAAAATTAAACGAAACGAGTGTGTTGGACCCTTTTGCAAAATTAAATTATATGATGAAATTAATTAATATTAAAAGAAAGAAAGGACTTGTTTTTTGGTGTTTTTTAGTATTTTAGGATTTAATAGAAAAAGAGAATTAATTAAAATTAAAACTGAATGCAAACCCTAATTCTAGTGGCTTTTAAATTTATTATGAAAATATTAAAATTTAACCTAAATTAAACCTAATTTTTTTATATACAATTTTAATTGTGAAAATAAATAAAATAAATAATATTATGGTGGAAAAGAAAATTAAAAAAGGAATAAAACAATAATTAAACCTATTTTTACATTTTTTAGATTTTTGTTAAAAGAATTAAAATTGCAAACCTAGCTTAAAACTAATTTTATTTACATGCAAATTTATTTATGAAAATAATTAAAATAAAATACTTATTATATTTTTTCATCTTTTCTGATTTTTATGAGGTTTTTGTATTTTGTAAAAAAAAAAATTAATTAAATTAAAACAATAATGAAAATAAAGTACTTTTGAAAATAAAATAAAATATAAAGAAAATGTAGAGAATTGCAAACCAGGGGGGGTATCAGTCCCAATATGGAGGTTTCCTTTAGAAATCCAAGCCCAACAGGACATTGATCCGTTTGACCTTTGCCACTAGCGTGTAGCAACATTGACCTGGGCATAGCGTGTTCTTTGAATCCACGCCTTTGATCTGGTTCTAACGTGCACGTGGATGGATAGATGATGAGGTGCATGGTGCGCCTTGAACGTTAGCGCTGCATGGGAATTGTTAATGAAAAATAGTATGGAAATTATGCAGACCTGGGGCTCGAACCCAGGTCTTAGATGTCAACACAATGAGCGCTTGCCAGCTGAACCATGAAACTCTTTTGATATATTAGTAACAAATAAATAATATAAAAGAAAAGCAAAACGTTAGTGGGTCTGCGCGCCAATTTTCAAACAGACCAACCAGCTTATGCCACGACTCCATCTTCTTCCTCATCCCTGTAATACAAAAACAAAAGCAACGGTTTTTATGGCGTTTTCTTAGGCCAGCTATTGAAAAATAGCGATTAGCCCTCAGGCACTCATAAATTGAGCGCGAGGGTTGGTTTGGAATCGCCTGAGTACGCTGAAGCGAATGGTATGACTCATGGGTTCCAATTTTGTCTTGTTTTGAAATCCCTAATTTAGAACTCTGCAAACCCTAGAAATCAAACATGGTGAAATCTCGTATACAGCATAATAATTCAATTAAACATAATGGTTAGCTTTAGAATCTCATAATGAACATGAATCAATAAATAAAAAATGCAAAGGATGCGTGAATCATGATGCACGATTGTAAATTTTTCTTGATGCAGTTCCGGTTCATGTTACCAATTCTTGGGGTTTGAATGGATGTTTTTGATTGGAATGTGTTCAGGGAACCTTGAGGAAGCTATTGAAATAGGTTTTGTGCTTTGAATCGACCTGTAACAATGATTTCAGTTTTGAGTTCTTTAGAGAAAAATTCAAGTTTGCAATGGCCTCTTCTGAGCTGCTGCGTGTCTAGCATGATTAGGGTTGTGTTCTAGCATTTGTAATGAGTCCATTAGGTTAACAAAAACCAATCAAATCCATGGCATTCATTGTTTTTTTTGAAAATTTGATTTGTAAGGATCTTTTTAAATCTTTTTCCATGTGTTCTTGGGCAAATAATGATCTAATCAGTCCAATTCTTTCCCTATTTGCATATACACGAATTATAGAGGCTAAAACATGTATAAAAAGATTTATTAGGTTAGGTTAAATATTTTTCACATATTTAAATGATTTAAATGAATTAATATAAATAATAATTCAAATAAATAAATAAAAAAATGAGGAAATACTTCCCTTTGGGCCAAGTGGTCGTGCACATGCCATGGATGATGATTTGTGGAAGAAAAATGGGCCCATTAGCAATTTTAGGTCATTTGAATCAATGTTGACTTTTCAAAATATCCAAAAATTTCCCAACTTCCACAAGGCATAACTTGCTCAATTTTTAAGCTTTTCTCATGTTCTTGGACATTTTCGAAAGTTCTTTGAGTCCTCTAACCAATGCCTTTGGTCCCATGTCATTTTGATTTACCAATCTCAAGTTATGGCCTTTGACTTAAAGTCCCTTTTTGTTGACTTTTGAAAATGACCTATAATGTTGAAATTGATAACTTTTTGTGAGAGCATTTCTTGGACTTGAAGTATGAAGATGAGTTGTAGGAAATGTCTTTCTCTTCAAAATGAGCTTTGGATGGAATTTTTCTGATAATCCATGTGAAAGTTATGCCCTGGTCAATTTCAGTTGACTTTTTCAGCTGTCCAAATAAGGAAACTTTTGCATCTTTGATGATTTCTGAGCCAAATTTTGAGAATCATGATCAAGCATTGATCAAATGATGTTTGTGGCTTCAAAATGATATGTTGACCAAAAATTTGAACTTTTGACTGTCAAATGACCATTTTGCCCCTACAGTTGACTGTAGTGCAATTAGGGTTTTTGACTGTGCAATTTTGAGTTGAATGCCTTGAAACTTGATATGAGGATGCTTGACCATATTTGTAGGCATGTGAGACTTGATTGGACCTTTGAAAACTTCATTTTCCTGATCAGCACACAAACCCTAGTTTTGACTGTATAGGAGACCTTTGACTGTGCAACCCTTGGGGAATTTTGCAGCTTTGACTTGACAAATCTTGAAGAATATGGGAGGGCAAATTTTTGGGTACAACACTATCATCCATCTGTTGTCTAAGTGCTGCCTGACTATTAGTTGTAAGAGTAGGCAATTGGGCGAAGTTTCCTATATTCTGGAAATTTGTACCCAAATGGTTCATTCCTGAACCAGACCCTTGGAGTGGGGACGAAGTTGTTGTATTATATAACCCTGCCATAAACGAAGTTGGCATCCCATACTGAGGATTTCTAGGTCTCAAAGGTTCAAAACCTGGAGGCCTAGGGGGGGTCGAATACTGTTGATTCCCTATGTGTGGCGCAGTTTGCACTGAAGACACGTTTGATGGCATGTCTAATGTACTTACTGGGATCGTATTCGAACTGCTAACAGGAATGGCATTGGAGGCATCAATCGAACTTGAAACGATTGTTGCAGCCCCCTGTGGGGGATTCTGTAC
Source organism: Vicia faba (assembly GCA_948472305.1). Classification (NCBI taxonomy): domain Eukaryota; kingdom Viridiplantae; phylum Streptophyta; class Magnoliopsida; order Fabales; family Fabaceae; genus Vicia; species Vicia faba. The sequence goes on from OX451737.1 coordinate 1,051,556,552, forward strand.
CCCATCTTGGTTGGTTGTATTAACCATTATTTTGGTACGTTGTTTTCTGGGTATATGTGGATTGTTATTCTTTATTTTGCCGCTTCGAAGGTTCATGTACTGAAACGCGCTCCACACTCAGAAAAATCCTTAAAACTTCTCTAATATGTTTGTTTGACAAAACTTTTTGTTATGACACTGTCCCACCAGGTGTGCCAATTTGTTTACAGTGATTTCTAGTAAACAACCGCTAGGCTTCCAATTTACTAATTATTATTGGTTACTTGCAGGATCGACTAGATTGATCCTAGAACACATGTGTCATAACTTATTTCCATGTTCATATCTATTATATTGATAGACTTATATTGTATGTTAAGTTCGAATACGAGATTCTTAGGAAAGATTTCTAAAATGGTCTATAGGAATAAACTAACTGAATGAAGGCAGGAAAGGCTTCGAATTAGACTTGGGCTTGAATGTAAAGATAAGTGTTTGACTAAAAACGATAAAGTAGACGTAAAGTTTCTAACTAAGTGACTGTGTTTAAAGGCAAATAAAACAAAGAAATGCAAGGAAATCGAAGGATTTAAAGGCAGAAATGTTGTAATGTTTCTAACGAAGTGACTATGTTTAAAGACAAGTAAAACAAAGAAATGCAAGGAAATCGAAGGATTTAAAGGGCAGTTCGAAGTACTGTAATGGAGAACTAAATATAACAAGACTTGTATTGAAATTGTAAAAAAGTAATGATGTTCAGGACGTACATTGTATCTTCTGACTCGTTTTCCTTAATTCACGGAAGTTAGAGTATTTTGAGATCTTTTAGTACATAAAAGTGAACATCCTTAAATCTAACATAAGAACACCTATTTATAGTGTCTTGACCCTAACGGCCCTATTCTAAAACCACGCCACGTTCGAAGCATGCAGGCTTCCTATGCTTGCTGACTTCCACGCGTCTTCTAGAATGGCGCTCTTTATTTGAAATTCGAAATCTGTACCAATCGAAGCATCTTGCGAAATATGTACCAATTGAAGCATCTTGTTTCTTCGTTGCTTTAGAAATAACCCAATTACCTGGACCGTTTCCAACTTCTGGCACCCTTACATAAAGGAGCTCTTTTATAATTCGAACACTAAAACAAGTCCAAATCGAAATCTGCTGGAAATTGAATAATCCTTCAACATAATGACTTCATATCTTCCACCAATATCCAATATTGATATAATCTCCTTAGGTACTTTATTCGAAATATTATTTTGATAGTGGTTTCTTCCTTATTCAAAATAGCCAGCTAACAGATCCATGGTTGAAACAAATTCCTTCCGCTTTGCAAACATCGTTACAAAGCTGGTAAACGATTTTTGGAATTGTTGACCTTCGTCAGTTGGAGTCAACAGGACTAATCTAGTCCCTTCGACCCTTCTGTTCAGGACCTCTGGGGCCCTCTCATTAATCTTATTCTTCTGCGGAAGAAAATATTCAAAATTGGCATTTAGCCAAAGTTGCAGAAGCCAAAAGGGACCGGAAAGGAGTAAACTCGCCTTGTCTCCAATAACCTTAAGTTGAGTCACACCATTGCTGATAGACTCATACAGGTTGGCTAGAATCAACTCAGCCAGACAAAGAGGATAGCCATGGTGAAGTTGTGTTGCCAGAGTAAGCATTTTCTTAGTCACTTGAAGTGACTTAGTGCAAAAAACGAAACGAGATAACCACAAAGACAGAAAAGCTATGTATTCCACTTCAGAGACAGTGGTGCTCGGTTTGTCATAGAAATGATTATTGAATATAGTATATGTGGGCTTCGTGGCCGAAAACCCCGATAGAATCTTCAGACAGATCCTCAGGGTCGAAGTAGTCACCTGTCGGTTGAAGACCAATACTGGCGGCTATATAGAAGAGCGTTGGGGTTACCATTCCACAAGGCAAATGGAAGGTAAAATGTGTGTTGTCCCAAAAGCACAGTGAAGACACCAACATGAGAGGGCAATAAATTAACCCAGTCTTCGACAACATGATCAAGTCATAGATCCCATATCTTTCCAGATTTGGGCTTGTACTCTTTCCATCTTACTCAGACATTCTGAGTATTCTGAAGTAAGACTAGGACAAGATCAAAATATCCTATTTCCCTTGTTCATGAACTAAAGGTTGATATCTTCCTTCGTTTGAGAATGTTGCTGGTTGGCAGGAGTTTAATCTTCAGGATCATTCCTGAGTTTCTTCGCACAACCTATAGGCTTGAGCCTAGGGTGAGTTGGGAAGAAGTTGTTATTTTGTTTTGGGTTCTCGAAACATGTAGATAATGGGCCATACATGGCATACATTTTCCCAGAATACCTAACAGGGATAATCAACTGGGAGTCATAAGCCTCACGCCACTCTTTAGCCATGGGTTTAGATACGACCCTTCGTTCCCCAATAGAAACAGGTACAGGGTTAGTGGAGAAAACCTCTGGTTGTCTTTGTAGATCAGAAATGTTCTTAGTTTTTGGGTTGTTGGGTGAATTGGAAAGGAAAGCCATGGTTGAAAGTAGTTAAAGAACGAAGAAGAATGAAGTTGTTAAGACTTGGTTTTTGCAAGGAAGTGAAGAATACTAGGAGTTGTAAAAGAATTCCCAAGAGAGGATTCGTCTATTTATAGTGTTCAGGAAATAGTGTTTTTCCTCAAGACCATTTAATGCTACAGAGTTAGTGGGGCACGTGGCGAGCGTTGAAGCAGTTATCGTACGAGTAATGAAAATGTTTGCCATACTTTCCTAGGTTGTAGGGATAATGGCCATCATGACAGCGTGGTAACGGCTGATTGACAGCGACGTGTTGGGAAAAGGGTAATGATGACTCTGAATACCAGCAGTGGTTGGTAGAAGACGAAAAGCACACAAGTGATTTCCGTGGTCAAAGAGAAGACAGATGTCAAATGGGAATCTCAAAGAATGATCATTTCTCCTTGCGTCGAAACTGATATTCTTGGGGGGAAATTTGTTAGCTCCTAAATTTGACACCTACAACAAGTTGGTCTTATGGGCCAAAAATAGATTGAACAAGTCTAAGTTGGAAAGGCCTCGACAAAATGAAAAATCACTTAGATAAATTTCTAAGTTAAAATGTATCTTCTACCAGAAGGTTCTCAATCCCTTCGATTGAAAGAACTCCAGGGTCTTCGACCAGAAGGAAACTTCGTATCTGCACCAGAAGATTTTGAATCTGAAGAAAGGAGGGAAAAGCAGTTCGCTTGGCAGTTAAGGGAAGAAACATGGCGTGAAGAAGAGGGGTTGAAGCGCGTGCAGAAGACACTTGTCTTCATCCTAGAGAAAGGCAACTCCTCGACGGTTACCTAGTTTTAGTATAAATATAGGAAGTTTATGTAGATTCCCGTGTGTTCAACTGATCGTACAAATTATTCAATATTATTCAAGTACCCGCTACGTGAGAAAGAATACTGAAAATATACGTTTGAAATACCACATTTTACAATCAAAGTCTTTTATTTCCCTCTTTACATTTCTTGCCTTTTTATCTTGTTTGCACTTTATCTGCACTTTTACCTAGATTCTTGCACCTAAACTCTCCTCAACCCCTTTTCTATTTACTTTCTGCACTCAAACTCATCCCTTTCCCAGTCGAACGTGCGTTCTTCACTTACATTAGCATTTATATCCAAACAACACCAAAAATTAGCATATGTCCTAGGATCAAACTGATCAATCCTGCGAGTTACCAAAAAGTTACCCTTTTTGGAAGATCAGCGGTTGTTTATCAGAAAATACGGTGAACACACTCAAATAAACACCCATGTTAAATTGAACATCCAAATGAAAGATGCAAAAGAAAGAAGTGATAGAGGGAAAAACCTGATCAACGCTATTGTGGCGGAATCCGAGAGGTGTGGTCGAAGGTACTCACTGCGACTCCTTCACGGCAGCGGGAGGTAGTGTGTAAACTGCTTCGTCTGGCAATGAAGGTGCTTTTGCCGGAGATGATGGCAGGCAAAGTCGTGATGTAGCGAATCGTAGACAGAGGCTGTAGTGGACAGTCATGTGCGCGGAGGAGAAAGTAGGTGAAGGTCTGGTGTCGTGGTGTGTTTCGAAAGTAGCTTGTGATTAGGGTACGGTTGTCTGCACCTATGTGATTCCGATATGGAACGGTAGTCTTCAATGAGAGTTCATGTGATCTTCCAACTTCGAGTGTTGGTTACGGTGGGTTATTTCTTGTCACTGAATCTGGTTTTGTCGAAATCAAATGGAACACGTGAAAGATTGTGTTATACCAATAAATCTAGTGAATGATATACTACATAAGGCTAAGAACTACATGGTAAGTTTAAAATTGAATATAAGGTGGATTTGTGCAATAGAAGTCCATATAGAGCATGGAAGAGTCATTAGAGATAAATATGGTGCTTGGTTAGAAGGACTCTTCAAGCATATTGGAAAGTATCCCATTATCATAGTGGAATTTGGGGAGTCTATGAAGACTTGGTTCAAGTTTCTAGCAATGGATATAAGAAAGTGGAAGTGAAAATTGATAGTAAGGAGATTCACACATCTCTCATAGGTGAGAATAAAGAAATTTCAACAGGTCGAGGATGATCTGGAAAATAAAAACTTTGATCAATTAGGATTGGGAGATTCATATATATCCTAGTTATAGAGAGGCTAATAATTGTGTGGACGCACTTGTGAGATTAGGAGCAAGTTATAGTGGTAGGATTTTCTTTTATGATGTTTGTACACAAGATCTGAACTCTGTTTATTTGGCAGATCTTGTTGGAGTTTGTTATAGTATAATGGTTAGAGTGTAGTTTTCTTTCTGTTTAGACTTAGATCCTCTTGTATAAAAAAATTAATATCCGAGTTTTTTGACATATGAAGTCTTCTATATATGATCCTCTAATTAGGCGTAATTTTGTGCTTTGAATAAATTTATTAATCAATAGTTTTGCAATAGAATATCAATTGCAAAACCACAAGTTTTGCCTGTCATGAGTAAAAGATACATATGCATTGCTTAAATTTTCTTTAGACTTTATATGACACTTTCAAGCAAAAATAAGAAGGTTATTACAATTTACAAGTCCAAACTCTGCAAGCAAGTTAAGAAATCATTATGAGAAATGTTATGAACACGTGAACCATATAAACATGAGAAACACAATTGGAAAGCCCAATAGAATTTGAGGCCTCTTTACGTATTTGACTAACATTATGATGTATATCTGGACTTGGAATTAAAGAGGGTACAAATTGAAGGAACGCATCACCCATCATCTTTCCAAGAACAACTTGGGCCTCAGTCGAAAGATGAAGCCCATCAGGCTGAAGAGGTAAGCCCTTAGCATCCACAGTTTTCAAATTCAGGAGGTTTATACCCAGTTGGGCTTGTCTCACTATTTCTACGTATGGGCCTGACCCTGATGCCAAAGCCACCTACAATACATAATTAAAATAAATGAGAAAAATAGATGAAAAAGTAAGAGATGATATATACATACAAGTCAATATGGTTAATGATAGATATGCTTTACTCTCTTCAATTAAGATTTTTGTTTAAGGTTTCTATGTAGCTTAATATTGAGTTTAAGTTGTCTTTGTGAAGTAATTAGCAAGGGAAAGCAAATACATCAAGTTGTTAAGCTATGAAATAAATTTATTGACACTATATGTTAGTAGTGGTTAGCATGAATTGACTAGAAATCATCCGATTGGTAATCAATGATTATAATATATTCAATCCAATACTTGTTCAACAGTAACAGAATAACAATATTTATAGAGAATTTACATTATCTTTATTATTTAATAAAAATGAAATTAGAGAGTTGTGACAACCTTTTAGAAAAACGTAAGAAAATAATAGGAGATTGGTTGCTACAAATATACCATTTTTTTATGTGATATTTCTTTTTTATTTTAATCCTTGAAATATATATATATAAAAGAAAGTTAGAAAGAAAAAAAACCTGAATTATAGGAAGCAATGGAGCCTGCAAATCACTACGAACATCCAAGAAAAACCTACGAACTTTATTTTGGTAAGACTCCGCATCCCTTAAATTTACAGTATCAGACTCTCCTTGAAACCAAAGAATCCCTCGAACCTCACCACCATCACGCAACGAACCTTTAACCCTCTTCATCATGTGGCTATAAAGCACTTTACCCTTTTCCCATTCACTTACATTGGAACCACCAATCGCACATGGCACCAACCCCACCACACCAACTCCCATGTTTTTTTCCAACACACGATTCGCAAAAACCATTCCTGGTCCAATCCCGTTTGTTTTGTCTCTATCTATGTCTTCATGAAGAGGCTCTTGCGCTTCCACCCATTTGAGATGTGAGTTGAGTTTTAGTATTGAAGGATTTGGATTGCATTGAGGTGGAACGATGCCGTCCCAGGTTGTTGCACCGGTTGTTGTGTTGTTTGTTACGCCTCCTCTTCCGGCCATGTTGCTTTGTCCGGCTAATATGAATATGTTTTTTTCTGCTTGTGTGAGTTTCATTGGCCATGATTGAATGATTAGAAGCAGAAAAAACAGTGACAAGAAAAACGAAGACATTTACGGTTCTCGTGATTGAGAAATGAGATAGAACTTATAATTTATTATACGACATGCCTCAAAAATATCGAGAATAAGTTAATATGAAAAGCTTCTCTATCATTGTGCAAAATTTAGTATATAATATTTGTCAATTGCTTTTCATATACACTGTCTCTATGGTCTCGGTTTTTCAAACTTTGGGAATGGATAGAATTAAAAATTAATTAAACAACCACTAGAAAATGAAGTATTGGTCTACTCTTGTTCAAAATATAAAATTTTTGGTCTATACTTTAGTATTTTTTAAATAATGGAGTTGGAGATTGGTCTAAATAAGACCATTCATGATTGGATTGTGAATAACGTTTGTATTAGAAAAATATCCTTAATGAAGACTGGTCAAAATTATTATTATTTTCGTCTTTAAATATAAAAATCTGTAGACTAAATTATGTTAATTAAGAAAGTTGATTAGAGTACTAAATTGATTGACTATTTGTATAATTTTACGAATGTATTCTTAAGAGAGAGAAATAAATAATGTGTTTATTACACATTACATAAAAAGATGTAATATAATTAAGAGTATATTTAGGAGAAAAAAATAATTAATACACTTTAAAAATTAAAGAAGGTCTTATAAAAAGGAACAAGAAAAAAAATTCAATAGAGTCTTATAATTAAGAATGGAGGTAGTATCATTAAGGTAAACTAGGTTGTTCATTCCATCAAAAGTAGTTTATGTTGAATAGTCTATCTAGAAATATTGTTTTTGTATCATGTTGGAGGGTGCTTATTTGAGACACACAAGTATTTGATAATCTAAAGGAAAACAAGAGAAGATAATTTACTGGGAAACAAGATAAAAATAGTACCATAAATCATTGTTGTTACGTTGTTAGCCGCTCACAGTTCGTAATAATTCATTACTTTCTTAGTTTTAAAATGATTGTCATTTTAGTAAATAAATTTTGTTTTAAAATGATTGTCGTTTTCACTTTTTAATGTAGTAATGATTACTATTTTTTCAATTGTGTCCTTTACTTTTTACTCTCTACACTACTTTTTATACATTAATAGGGTTAATTTTGTAAAAGTATAATGTCTTATTACTATATCATTGCATTCTTTAATTTGTGTGTAAAAACCTTAAACGACGGTCATTATGAAGCGGAGGGGGTATATTGGACTTGAATTGTTTGGACCAACTTGTCTCTCACTTGCTTGTTAAAGCGTGACTAGTGATGTGTCTCCACAACAATCGATTAGAAATGACTTTGCCAATTGATTATAGTATTATGTCAATCGATTGGCTCATCAATTTGACACATGTGTTGTTTCTTTTTGTGATTTTCCAACTCCAATATAAAGAAGGCTCATCTCCTCTTTATTTCATGCCACTTTTCAATGATTTACATTTTCTTCGGAATTTATCTCTCTATTTTCTCTCTTTCTCTCTCTAGAATAATTTCTCTTCATTTAAGGTTGCCTTAGTGCTTTTGAGTGATACTTTACTTGTGAGAAAGAGTTTGTAAGTTGTCGTGTTGGTCGTTTAATTCTTAAGAGTGTGATACACTTGAGAGATTGAGTTTGGCTTGTGAGATAAACTAGTCATAAAATCTTAGTTGTTCGTTTCTTGGGCTTTTCCATGAAGAGATTTGTTTTTGTTACTGAAGTAAGCCATAAATCTCTAAATGGTTCAATACCTTATCATGGATAAAAGCTATCATTGGTTAAGGATAACCCTATAAAAATATTAAGATCAGATTGTATTAAAGTTTGTGGGCATAACCTATAAAATCTGTAAAATTTATAATCAAAATCTCAAGAAGATATCTTGGGAACAAGACTAGGCCAACATTCGGCCAAACTTAGATAACTTAGAGCAATCTTTCTAACCTTTTCTCTTTTTATTTTTCTAATTATTTTCTCTTTTTATTTCTGTTATCGATTACTCTTAAAGAAACTACTAACCCGATCTTAATAGTGAAAAGTATAAAAGTAATCGGTAATTTTAAACACCCAGTTAATCCCCCTCTCTCTCATGTGCTTGAAGTCACTTGTTTATCAGTTATAATGACTGACATTGAATGATCGTTAATTGAGGGAGGTGAATCTGAGCTAGAGAATGCTTATGCCTTAACTAAAGGGGAAAATCATTACTCTTTAAAGTATTGAAGGAGATGTTCCTGAAGGATATGTTCCTTATACCATTCTTCATCTCGATATGCCTACTGACTTTGAGGAACTACAAAAGTCCTGGATTCAACTCGAGGAAGAGAGGGATACCTTTGAGACTCGGTTATATGCTAGTGAGAAGAAAGTATTGAAGCTGACGAAGCGACTCCATGAAGAGCAGAGCCTTAATGCATATGCCAACACAAAGAGGAAGCGTCTATGGGAGACTTAATACCTTAGGCCTCAAGAATTTTATAATTTAACTATCTTGTTTTCATTGTAAGCCCAGAAGGAAATTATAATTTGAACTTACTACTAAGTTTCTTTATTTCCTTTTTGTTTAACAAATTTAAATCTTACGAGGTCCTTGAAAACATTGCATATGCATTTGTGTACCATATCATTGCATAACATGTATTCTCAAGGAAGGTTTTCTCATCTTCTTGTTGTTCATTTAAGCAAAAATGCCTCTTGAACAAACTCTCAAAGATCTTCAAGCTCAGAATACCCAATTCCAATAGATGTTCCTGGACCTAGCTAAGGGGAAAGAAGAACTGGAGGCACTTATCATCAAAGAGAAGAAGAAGAATACAAAGAAACCAATTGGCATTATCAACATAGGGAGAAGATTCAGAGGTCCGGCTAAGCAGGCCAAGGAGTTCGAAATCCCAAAGGACAATGATAATGAATAGGATGACAATGATGAAAGTAATAAGCATGAGGAAAATAACAATCATGGTTCTGTCAAATACTCTGTTGAAGAGGAAGAAGATTATTTAGATGAACAATATCCCCCTGCTGGTGAGAAGTATAAGCTGTTAGAAGAGCGTCTGAAAGCTATAGAGATCCAGACAGTGCTTGGCTTGGACTTCAAAGAATTGGGTTTGGTCTCAGGAGTCGTCATTCCTACCACGTTCAAAACTTCCACCTTTGCTAAGTATGACAACGTTTCTTTCCTGAAGCTGCATTTGAGGTCATATGTTCAGAAAATCCAACCACACACTGCTGACATGAAATTGTAGGTTTATTTCTTCTAAAAGAGCCTGTCTAGAACACAGTTGGAATGGTTCTATCAACTAGAAGGGACAAATATTCATACTTTGGAAGATTTGGCTGCCGCTTTCTACAAGCAGTACCCATGTAATGCTGATCTCGCACCAACTCGTATGCAATTACAGAGTATGTCCATGGGCTCTAATGAAATCTTCAAAGAGTACGCTTAAAAACTGAGAGATCTCACAGGCAGGGTTCAACCTCCTTTAGCTTACAGGGAATTGGTTGACATGTTCATGAGCATGCTGACAGGTTATTTCTATAATCACCTACTTGGAAATTCTTCAGTCGGTTTCACTAAACTGATATTGACAGGGGAACATATTGAGAATGGAATCAGAAGTGGTAAAATCCAGGTGCCTACCTCTTATGATACTCATAAGAAGTCATACAACGGGAGGAAAGAGTCCAATGTTGTGTACAACTAGAAGGGTCGTAATAAGGGAGACCACAATAAATATGTGGGGGGCAGTAATGATCTATAATCCTGCACCAGTGCAACAACGACAACAGGGTAATCAGCATAAGAAGGATACACCCAAAAGGAAATTTACCAAAATCAACACGTCATTGGCTCAAGCATTGCAACACATGTTGAAGGCATAATTGATCACGTTGAAGGATCCTTCTCGGATTCCTAATACTTCCGCTCCTAGCTATCATCCCAATGCAAGGTGTGCATACCATTCTAATAGTTCTGGACATGATATGAATGGTTGTTGGGCGTTGAAGAACAAGATTCAAAATATGATTGATGATAAGGAGATTGAGTTTGACCCTCCTGAGACTCTTAAAGTAATCACTACTCCCATGCCAAATCATGACTAAGATTGAGAGTGTTCAGTTCATTTGAATTTTCAGTTGTAATTTCTTTTGTTTGATCAAACACTTATCTTTATGTCAAACTTTGTTTTCTTTCCATTAATGCATTGCATATGTTTGTCTTGAATTAATCCGTTCGGTTTCACTATATTTAAACTGTGCTTTTTTACTTCCTTTTTGTGATATTCAACTCTTGTTAAAAGCTATAAGCCTTTAGAGGGAGGATGACGAAAACGATTCCACAATCTCATACAGCATGCTTTTGAATAGACCTTGCTGACGATGTACATACATTGCTTCAATTCCTAAACAATGGAGATATAAGGAAGTTAATCCCTAGTCAACCCCTTTGAGCCTAAGAAGTAGGAGTTTTCTTTTTCATGCAAATTGAAACCCTTAATCATAACCTGGGGTGTGATATGGTGGGAGAACTGACTTGAGGTTTTGCGTTTGTGTTCGCACTTATGCGGTTTAGCAAGAGTCGCCACCGACTTTTCTATTTTATCCAAAGGAAAGGTCAAAAAGCACAGGAAAGACCTTTGAGATGTTTTCTTGGGTTCGGGGGGTAGATTATGAAAAGGGAAGGTGCAAGCACCCTTTTCATCCATGCTTATCCATGGGCTCTTAGTTACTTGTTTAGATCACTTGCTTTTGCTTTTCAATTGTTTGAAATGGTGCTTTGTGTGTGGTTTTGAAAATGTTTTGAAAAGAGGCCTTGTCTAGGCAACCTTTTGTAATGATTCTTATTTGAATATATACAAAGGTGTTTGTCTTTTGAAAAGATGTTTCAATATTTTGAAAGTTTGTTTTGGGAAATGTTTTGAAATTGTGTGTTTTGAAATTAGCAAGGATGTTTTGCAAGTTTGATCAAGTAACTAAAAGCATCTACCCTATATACTCAAAGATCTTTCCTACACATTTTTAACCCTTTTGACATTATTGTTTTACCATTGCATTTGGTAAACAACCTTGTATTTGGATGTTAAACGGGGCAGGCGCGGGTCATCGTATTGACCATGATAGCAATTGTGCTAAGTATCTTAGCAAATTTTGAGGGACTAGATCATTTTTGTTAGGCAACCAAGATAGAGTCATCGAGGGACTATGATCTTTTTGTTTTGATTTTGTTTTGCCAAGATACTCAACATGCATACATGGCCATTTTAAAGGAAACAAGTGGATGAAACCCTAGGGGTTCTTGTGTGCATTGTGTTGTCAATTTACATGCTTTTATGTCTTGTATTAGGTCTAGCTATTTGTTTTGATTTTGGATATTGCATACAAACCCTAATCTCTATCATGGCATATTTGAAATCAATAAATGTTTAAAAGTAATCTAAGCTATTACAATATTGATATGGGGAGGGGGATACAATTTTGAATAGGGGATTATTTTCAAGAAATTAAAATCCTAAGATTATTACAACCAAATTGAATTCTTTGTTCAAATAATAAATAAGCAAATATTTAAATGGACAATTAAATAAATATGCAATATATTATAAATATACAAAAAATGTTTTTTTGTATTATTTTTATGTATGTAAAAATAAAATATTTAATGTATCAAAAATAAGAAAAAATATTATTTTTATTAAGGGTGGAAACCCTAAAAATATAATATTTTTTGTAGTATTTACAAGTTTTTTATTAAGAAAATAATGTATATATTATTTAATAATTATTTCCATGTCCAAAAAATAATATAAAATAATAAAATAAAATGTGGAAATTTATGAAAATGTTTTTGGTATTTTTAATGTTTAGGAAAAATAAAATAAGGTCAGAAATGAAAAAGAAATAGAAAAATATGTAAAAAATAAACAAATTGGGTTAGGGGTGTAAATAGCAAGTCAGTGGGTGTCAAAAGCATGGAAAAACACAGGCCCAACCCACTTGCTTCATCTTCAACCTTGTGACAAACAAAAACGCGCGTTCCTTGTTCAAATCTGGCAATCCTACATACGTGCTCTAAAGCAAAAACTCACAACACAAAAGTTATAGCATTTTCCAACACGATTCCAACCATGTAAAGAACTTGATCTATCTCTCAAAGACCAGAGAGAATTTCTATGGCCCTAATTTCTAACCTAACTTTTTCAGAAAGTTCATCAATCAAATTCTCCCAACTCAGTTAACTTAAATAAAATCTATGCATATGTACAGCTTAAGGGCAATGAGTACTACATTTTTTATTCACAAACCTAAGCTTAATGATTCCTAAATAGAGAGATAGAAAGTTGGAAAATACCTGCTTCAGTTGAACACGGGTATGGCAATGTAGGGATTTTCAGTGAGGCCTGAGATGCTTGTGAGCTTGTCTGAACTTCCTCTGACCTTCCTCAATGCTTAGTTGGCTTTGTACTTGCTTGAATAGGCTTGTAGAAGTCAACCTGCACAAACAGAATTCAGAAATGGTGAAGGGTGTAAATGGAGTTACAATCACTGGCCAATGGTTGGGAGAGCTTAAGTGAGTTATATGGAGTGTGTTGGAAGAGGTTTGGGGAAAAACGCACGAGTGGTTTGTGAGATGGAGGTGAAACTGTAGAGACTGCCCTGTTTTGCAAGAAGATGGTGTTTTGGTGTTTTGTAAGGCTTGAGAAGTGGTTAGCTCGTGCTTCTGACTTAAGGAAATATGCAAAACTTGTTTGGAATGGTTACAAGAGTTGGTTTTATCAGATACCCAAGTTCTCTCTTTTTTGCAAGTTGACTTGGCTTTTAAGAAAAGTTTGAAGTGATCAAACAAAGAGCCTGTACAGGCCCCCTTCCTAGATGCACAAAGTTGTTGTACTTTTCCCTGAGTTTGTGGAGTTGGTATGCTGCAAAAAGCTTGGTTCAATGTTCAAGAGAGACAAATTGACATAAAGCCAACTTTACCAAAGTGGCAACGCTACCTTTTTGCCATTTTTAGGTTAATTCAATGTGTAATCTTCCATTGATCAGAATAATGCCTTAAACCATTGAGTTTGCATTCAATTTTTGAGTGTGGAAGGGTTTAGATACCTGTAAACAAGTACAAACAAGGCTGGATAGAAATTGCAATTTGTAGCATAGTGAAAAATGCCATGGATCAAAGTGACATTTTGCCAAATTCAAACCTTCAATTCTCCCTAACCATAAATGATTTTGGAGAGTTATTGGACATTTTGGAAAGCTGGTAACATGATCTACAATCCATCTTTGAAATGCATTTTGAAATTCCAATTTGAACTAGGTGAAAAATTGCCATGAAGATAGGCCAAAATCCTGCCTAAACTAGGGCAAAATTTCACTAAGTTAAAAGTTTCATGGACCCTTATTCCAAAAATCATAACTTGATATCCAAGCATCTTTTGAGAAAACTTTGTGAATCAACATTGTAGATTTTGTAGAGGACTACAACTTTCATGTTGGAATTTTTGTTTGAATCCAATTGCATCATGGTGAAAAAGTTGGGCAAAGTTGAGAAAAAATAAGAAAATTTTATAACTTAGAAAAATTCTAAGTTATGAAAATTTTCAATCTTAAACCCTAATTTGAAAATTTAAGTTTCTTGATGAACAAGTTTCATGTTTTGACACATCTTGATGAAAAATGACCCTTTTCACTTGATTTTGAATAAAAAGTCCAAGTTTGACTTTTCAGTGTACAGTTGATTTTTGATCAGTTGACTGGAAAATCCATCTGTCAATCCAATGCATTTGAGATCTTTTAAACCTTGTTATTAGGTCAAGATGATGCCATTGAGTCCTTGAAACCATTCTTGAACCTAATTTTCCATTGGCTAGGTGAAAAATCAGAAATTTCCCTTCTACAGTCAAAACCCTAATTTTGACCATTTTGCCCTTTTGGTGATCTGATCAAACTTCTTGAGGAGTTGTGGTCCAAACTTGATCAAATGGTTCATATGAGTCTATTATGTTGATGTGCATCAAAAATTGTGAGGTTTGACTGTAAATTGGCCACAGTTGACTTTTTTCCCCAATACAATTGATTTTTAGGTCAACTGTCCAATTGACTGGGCAAAAATTTGATTCAAAGCCTGAAACTTGATATGAGCAATCTTAGGAGTCCAACATGAAGTATGAAAGTCACATTGAGCATTTAAAGTCCAAAAATCCTTGTGCAAACTCAAACCCTAATTTAGGTCAATAGTGCAAGGAAATGTCTTGAGTAGAGCAAACCCTAGCTTGGTCTTGAGTTCAAAGAGTCTTGTGAAGGGAAATCTTGATAAAATAAGAGGGCAAATTTTGGGGTACAACATGAGGCAAGGTAGTTTCTCAGTTAATTCAATTGTGCATTAAATCACAAGCTTTTCCTTCGTACATAGCAGATAGTATCGAAGACATCCTTCCAAATCAAAAGTCAGTGATGGTTCCCCATAATCATTAAGTCGGACAGTCATTATCTTTCAAAAGAAAAGCCTGCTAAGTCGAACCTATAAAGGAGACTTAGGGAAAAAACTGGGACATCCCGCTGACTATAATCTCAAATAAAATAGTTCAAGAAAAAGTTATGGATAATAAAGTCAAAAAGAGGTCGCTACAAATCCTGAACAAAAGAAAGATCTTACAAGAAAATATGTCTGCCTTCTCAAATAAACTTCTGGTTTCTGAACCAACACCGAGTATCAGTTCTATAATTCCAAACTCTATTGGAACCTAAATGCATAATTAACTGAGTATAGGACTGAAGGACATCATGGAGAATAGGTTGGGTACAAATAAACTTTGAGCCTTTATCCTTTGTTTCTTAAACTGTGAACCAAGCCAAGTTATAACCCTTCAAAGTACTAACTGAAGCATGGTTTAGTTCGAAAACATGTTGTTACAAAAAGGTATCCTAACTCCTATAAGGCTTACTATAAATCCTGAGTTGATATCACATTCTTACAAAATTCTTTTACTAAAAAATGCTTTTTTTAAACTTCAAGACAGACATAAGCTTTGCATTTTAATACCACTGTTTGCATATGACTAAGTGTTGACAACAGAGAAATTTGCATGACGAATATTCAATGAATGAAAATCCTCACAATGGACATAATTACTTCAGAGGATGGGTCAAAGAGAAAGAAACTTCCAGTAACAGACCTTTCATAGACACAATTGGTTATAAATCAAGGGGCATGACATGTTATTGTCCAACTCATCTATGGCAGTTGTGATACGATGGGAGAACTGACTTGATGTGTTTTGCGTTTGTGTTTGCAAATGTTGCGGTTTAGCAAGAGTCGCCACTGACTTTTCTTTTATCCAATAAGGAAAGGTGAAAAAGCACAGGAAAGACCTTTAGATTTGTTTTCTTGAGTTCAGGGGGTAGATTATGAAAAGGGAAGGTATTAGCACCCTTTTCATCCATGGTTTTCCATGGGCTCTTAGTTGCTTGCTAGATCACTTGCTTTTGTTTGAAAATATGCTTTGTGTGGTTTTTGAAAGTATTTTGAAAAGGTGCCATCGTTTAGGCAAACTTTGTAATAATTCTTGTTCGTAAGAACGTATACAAAGTGTTGAGCTTTTGAAAATATTTCAAAGTGAGAGTGTTGGTGCATGAAATGTTTTTGTTGTGAGTAAGCGAGCAAATATACCTACTCAAAAGGTCTTAGATGTTATTTTCCTCCTCCTTTAGATGTTGCTATCTTACCATTGATTTGGTAAGAAGCCCCATCGTTAGATGTGAAGGGACGGGCGTTGGGTCATTGTATGACCATGATAGCAATGTTGTGAGATGACTTAGCATTTTTCTTTAGGGACTAAGATCATTTCGAAAGGAAACTTTGATAGCGTCATTGAGGGACTATGATCTTGTATTTTTGTTTGTGCTAAGACATCCCACATGCATAACATGGCCATTCTTTAGGCAACAAGTGGAGATTACCCTAAGGGTGCATGTGTGCAAGTGATTTTGATTGCATGCATTTGTCTTTGATTTTTGGTGGTCTACTTGTTGGTTTTATCTTGCCATACACACCTAATTACTAGCATTTACATTTGAAAGCGATAAATTGCAGAAATGTAAAGTTTTACGCTATTAAAATATTTAGGGGATGAGGGTACAAATTTATGAATGGGGGTTGCAAGTAAGAATAAGTCCTAAGTTACTATTACAACCATATTGAAATGTACAATATAAGAAAGAAATGGACTTGCTTAGAAAATGTTTTTGTCTTAATAAAAAAAGAAATAAATTAGAAAATATTTTTTATGTCTTTTTATGTTGATATTAAAAATGATGAAAAGGAAAATAAATGAAAGATAGAAAACAGCGTGCTGCTGCAAGAAAAACAATAAGGATCAGAAGTTCTGAAGCCAGGCGCGTGATGACTCAACAGGAAACGTCAATGGATATCAGAAGTTCAGAAGTTCTGAACTAGTAAACTCTGAGGTCCTGGAAGACACGTTAGAGGGAAAACACAGAAGTTCTGGATTGCTATATGCTGAAGTCCTGCAAAAAATGTTAGAGGGAAAACACAGAGGTTCTGGGTGGTGTTCAGCCAGTGAGCCAAAAGTCAGAAGTTCTGTGTTACGCTAAAAAAGTGAGTAAACATCAGCAGTTCAGTGCGTTATCAGAATGTAAGCATCAGAAGTTCAGTGTGTGTTAAAACAATGAATGAATCATAGGAAGTTTTGTATTATGCTGAGCCAGTGAGTGAACATTAGCAGTTCAGTGCGTTATCAGCATGTAAAAATCAGAAGTTCAGTGTGTATTAACAGTGAGAAAAATCATAGAAGTTCTGTATGTTAAAACTATGAATGAACATCAGAAGTTTTATGCCATATTTCAACTCTCAATCAGCACATCAATAATCTATTCAGTTTTCAACAAACAGTAAATTAGAAGGATAACAGCACAACAACTTATAGAAGTTATGATCCAAATCCTGAGCCTAGCATTATTCTAGAAGTTCTTATCCATAGTTTTTCTATTCATGCCATGATATATACAACATTAATACTATGATATTTACATGTTAATGATGTTCAGAATGAAAAATAAGCAAAGTTAGAGAGACTTACCTTGAACCTGGAGCGTGCTTGGAGCTTCGAGTGGTTGCCTTTGGATGTTTTGAGTCAGCAAGAGAAACGAAAGAATGGTTGTGTTCTTTGGTTCAAAGGGAAGAACCAAGGTTTTTTTGTGTATGAGGAATCTGGATTTTTATGAAGGTTTCACAACTTCCTTTTCTCTCTTTTGACCAATCTCCCTCTTCAAAAGCCAGCCTCTTGAACGTGTGATGGAGCCAAGTATTTATAGATGAATTTGTTGTGATTTTAGGGGGGGAAACAAATGGGATTTGAACCTGTTTTGGCATCCTGTTCCTTTTCTTTTTCATCATAATTTTTGTATGCTAGTTTGGTGCAATCATGGGATGCAGGCGTAGGCTGAACTAGCTGTTGGTCATAGGTCTGCAGTAGGTTGTATAAACAAAGTTTTGGGATTTGGTCAAGTTCTGGCCAAAGCGTTGAATATAGCCTTCATGTGCTGAAGCGCTGCCTTGTTTTTGAAGTAAGCATGGTTGTTGTCAGCCGGAATTAAGGAAAAGCAAAAAGCAAAGCACAAGCTTAGTAGCAAAGTTGCTATCCCAAGATAGTAGAGGTACACGTGGTGAAAATCCTTTGGATAAAGACTTAGAAGGTGGTTGTGAGCATTAAATTAGCATTAAATGATGATGAGACTTATCACAACCAAAAATCTTGCAACGTGAAACTCTACACCAAGGCTTAGTTCTGTATCAGAAGTTCTGCTTCAGCGTAGCATCCAATCTTCTGATCCTCTTATCTTTTGGCTCCAACATGTTCTGAAGGAGATTTCAGACTTTCTAGAAAGCTTGCAGCACGCTCCTTAACCTTCTTTGAATTACCCTAGAAAACTCTGACTGAGCTTTTGTGAAAACTTTCCTAGAAGTTCTGACCAAACTCTGTCTTGAGAATATCCAGAATTTGCTGAGAGTTATGGTGATAATCTGGTCAGAAGTTCTGAGCTTGTCATATTTTCTTAAATACTTAGAAAAAATTCTAAGTAATTAGAATTTTGACTTCTTCAAAGTAGTTTTGACTTTTGAAATTATTGATGAAACAAACTTCATATTCTAACATGTCTTGATGAAATATGATTTTTGAGATTTGATTTTGATCCAAAAGTCAAAGTTAGACTTATCAGTATGCAAATGACCATTTTGCCCTTGTGAATGGTTTTCTTGGAAAAATTGATAATTCAAGGCTTGGAATTGGATGAAAGCAAACTTGAGGATCCAGGATGATTCCTTGAGAAATGAGAGGGAAAATTTTGGGATACAACAACTGCCCCTGTTCAATCTTCTTACACCTGAAGAGTTAGGTTGGTATTTCTGCCATTCGTGACTTGAAGGTGGAAGATGATTAAACACTAGAGTGCCCAGAAAATTCGCACTCGAATATGTGTTAGCCGATTATGTAGGGAAATGGCTTAAAGATTCCTTTTGGAGTGATAATGAATAGTTGTTGGAGATGGGCTTAAAGATGCCATCCAGAAATGATTGTTGGACTGTATCTGTAAGTTGGAACTAGATGATTGCCAGAATGGCTTCCGTGTCTGGAGCGCATCTGAACTGTATCGGAAGGTTGGGTTGTTTGATGATGAGTCTGTGTGAAACTTCATCTTGGAAAGAGAAGGAACCAGTGTAGGGTTTCCTGATGATGAGTCCGTGTAAAATTGCATCTTGGAAATAGAAGGAGGAACCTGTGTAGGGTTGCCTGATGATGAGTCTGTGTAAAACTTTATCTTGGAAAGAAGGAACCTGTGTAGGGTTGCTTCATGATGATGAGTCTGTGTAAAACTTCATATGGAAAGGAGGAACCTATGTAGGGTTGCTTCATGATGAGTCCGTGTAAAACTGCATCTAGGAAAGAAGGAACCTGTGTAGGGTTGCTTCATGATGAGTCAGTGTAAAACTTCACCTCAGAAAGAAGGAACCTGTGTAGGGTTGCCTGATGATGAGTTCGTGTAAAACTTCATCTAGAAAGGAGGAACCTGTGTAGGGTTGCTTCATGATGAGTCCGTGTAAAACTGCATCTTGGAAAGAAGGAACCTGTGTAGGGTTGATTCATGATGAGTCTGTATAAAATTGAATCTTGGAAAGAAGGAACCTGTGTAGGGTTGCTTCATGATGATGAGTCAGTGTAAAACATCATATGGAAAGGAGGAACCTGTGTAGGGTTGCTTCATGATGAGTCCGTGTAAAACTGCATCTAGGAAAGAAGGAACTTGTGTAGGGTTGCTTCATGATGAGTCAGTGTAAAACTTCACCTCAGAAAGAAGGAACCTGTGTAGGGTTGCCTGATGATGAGTGTGTGTAAAACTTCATCTAGAAAGGAGGAACCTGTGTAGGATTGCTTCATGATGAGTCCGTGTAAAACTGCATCTTGGAAAGAAGGAACCTGTGTAGGGTTGATTCATGATGAGTCCGTGTAAAACTGAATCTTGGAAAGAAGGAACCTGTGTAGGGTTGCTTCATGATGAGTCAGTGTAAAACTGCATCTTGGAAAGAAGGAACCTGTGTAGGGTTGCTTCATGATGAGTCCATGTAAAACTTCACCTTGGAAAGAAGGAACCTGTGTAGGGTTGCCTGATGATGAGTCCGTGTAAAACTGCATCTTGGAAAGAAGGAACCTGTGTAGGGTTGCTTCATGATGAGTCAGTGTAAAACTTCAGCTTGGAAAGAAGGAACCTGTGTAGGGTTTCCTGATAATGAGTCAGTGTAAACCTTCATCTGGAAAGGAGGAACCTGTGTAGGGTTGCTTCATGATGAGTCCGTGTAAAACTGCATCTTGGAAAGAAGGAACCTGTGTAGGGTTGCTTCATGATGAGTCCGTGTAAAACTGCATCTGAAATTTCCTGAGAAAGAACCTGTGTAGGGTTGCTTCATGATGAGTCCGTGTAAAACTGCATCTTAGAAATAGGATGAAACTGTGTAGGGTTTCCTGATGATGAGTCCGTGTAAAATTGCATTTGAAATTTCCTGAGAAGGAACCTTTGTATGGTTGCTTCATGATGAGTCTGTGTAAAACAGCATCTGAAATTTCCTGAAGGAACCTGTGTAGGGTTGCTTCAGGATAAGTTCGTGTGAAACTTCAGGAGGAACTTGGGTAAGGTTGCTTTGTGATGAGTCTGTGTAGGACTTCATCTTGGAAAGAGAAAGAACCGATGTAGGGTTGCTTCATTATGATGAGTTCGTGTGAAACTTCATCTAGGAAAGGAGGAACCTGTGTAGGGTTGCCTGAGCTGGTCAAGTAGATAGCTGTCATGTCTGGTTTCAGGTATTAATCTATAATCAGTTGTCCACAAATGGTTTTCCTGGCTTGTTACAGGTATTAATTTAGAACTTGAAAAGGTTGCTGGTAGCCATCTGTTGATTGACCTTTTCCTGAAAAAGGTAAAATGTTAGCTGTATCAATGTCATGATGCATGACATGCATGATGTCGTGATGTTCTGAAAATAAATGAGATTGTGTCGTATGCACTTTATCATGTATGCAAATAGGATGTATGAAATGTGACATGTAAAATGAATGTATTTTTGTCTGGGAAAATAAATACTTGACAAATGTTGGGGAGTCGTTAAATCCGGGACTGCTATTGAAGAGTTGGTGTGTCTTCAAACTTTGCTTAGAATGTTTCCACTAGGGATTCCTGTTTTGTTGTTTGAGGAGAACTCTGTTGGGGATTATTGAAAACTCTGGGGAGAATGTTTATTCCTGTTTGGGAAAAGAGTTCAGGAATCTCGGTTATCCGTTGCTCTACTGGGGAATCGAAGTTGAACTGATATCTGGTCGGGTCCAGGTTTCACAGTAACTTGTCGGAGATCGTAGAGTAGTCTATTGGGGAAGAGGAGTCGTGGTCCTTTGACTTGTAGTAGTTGGAGAGGCAAACTCAAGTTGGGGAATACTATTGTTTATTGGGGAAATAAACCATGTCGCCGATTTGCTTGAGAGGTGACAACCTCGTTGGGGAAAGTCCTCGAGGATTCTTGAGGTTGTTTCAGCTGGGGAAAGGTTTTTCAGAGATTAAAACCTTGCTGGGAGTCATCCTATAAGAAGGAATTTGGGGAGACTTGTCATTGCTCCTAGTAGAAAATGTTTACGGTATTGCCAAAAATGTTTGGTTGTACGTAACCCTTTGCTGAGGTTAACATTCAATGCCCCAAGTGACAGAGATGGAGACTTGCCCCTGGTTACTCTGCAATTCTTAAGAGATTTCTTGGAATCTTGACTGGACTTCCCCAGGTGTGTTGGATAGTGACATGTCATGTCCCCCTGTTGATAGGAGATTTGTCAATGGAAGTGTCATCCTTCTTTAATTGATTTTGTTCACTGAGAGTTTTCGTTCACTGGATATTCATTGTGTGAATTTCTCCGCTGTCAAACAAATAGCCATATGCAAACAGTGATATTCAAGTAATGCAAAGTTTATATTTGTCTTGAAGTTTTGAAAAATGCTTTTTTAGTAAGTAAAGAAGTTTGTAATTCAACTTTGGATTTCGAGTAAAGCCTTACAGGAGTCAGGATACCTTTTATAACAGTATGCTTTCGAACTAAGCCATGCTTCAATTAGGACTTTTGAAGGGTTGTAACGTGGATTGGTTCACGGTTTAAGAAACAAAGGATAAAGGCTCAAAGTGTATTTGTACCCACCCATTCTTCGTGATGTTCTTCAGTTCTAAGCTCAATTAATTATGCGTTTGAACTCCAATTAAGTCTGGAATGACGTTTTGGTGATGGTTCAGATAGGTTGAGTTTGTCGGAAGGCAGTCATTTTTTTTGCAACATTTTCCATGTTGTTGAGGATTTGTAGTGACCTCTTTTTACTTGATTTGTTATCCCTAATTTTTGCCTGACTGTTCTTGTTTTGAGATTACAGTCAGCGGGATGCCCCAGTTTTCTTTAAGTCTCCTTCGTAGGTTTTGACTTAGTGGGCTTTACTTTTTTGAGAAATAATGACTGTCTATTTGGTAGGGAACCATCGCTGTCTTTTGATCCCAGAGGAATGTTTTTTTATTTCATTCGTTGTATTACGAGATGAGAGTTTGCGGCTTAACGCGCGTTTGAATTAACTGAGAGACAACCCTACCCCAGGTTTTGATTAAATGTTTCAATTTGTGTTAAAACAGAAAACTTCTACTTCTTTGGCTCGAAGGGGTTGACTAGGGATTATCTTCCTTATAACTCCAGTGTTTAGGATTTGAAAGAATGCTTGTACACCGTCAGCAAGGTCTGTTCAAAAGCATAATGTATGAGATTATGGAATTGTTTTCGTCATCCTCCCTCTAAAGGCTTGTAACTTTTAGCAAGAGTTGAATGTCATAGAGAGAGTAAAAATCATAGTTTAAATGAAATGAAAACAAATGAAATAATTCAAGACAAACATATGCAATGCATTAATGAAACAAAATTTGACATTAATAAATAATTCTTTGAATAACAAAAGAGATTACAACTTGAAAATTCAAAATGAACAAGATGCTCTCAATGACTTGGCATAAGAGTAGTGATCATGTTTGGAGTCTCCGGAGGGCCAAACTCGATCTCCTTGGCGTCAATCAAATTCTGAATCTTGTACTTCAATGCCCAACAATCGTTAGTATCATGCCCGGGACTGTCAAAATGATAAGCACATGTTGCATTAGGATTGTAGTTAGCAGAAGAAGTTTTTGGTTTCGGATGAGGTCCTATTAATGTAATCAAATTCATCCTCAACAAGTGTTGTAGTGCTTGAGACAACATAATGTTGATATTGGTAAACTGTCTTTTGGGCTCTTCTGGCTTTCGTTGATTTCTCCTTTGCTGTTGTCGGTGCGACGCAGAACCAGAGATCAGGACTGCCCCCACGTATTGGTCATGAAGACTCTTTTGACCAGACACTGCATTAGACTCTTTCTTCCTACTGTACGGCTATTTTTGAACATCAGGAGGTGTAGCTCCTTGAATCTTTCCACTTTTGATGCCAGCTTCGACTCTTTCGTTGGTCAGTATTAGCTCGGTGAACCCGACTAAGGAGCTTCCAATCAAGTGTTTGAAGAAAGGCCCTATCAAAGTTCCCATAAAGATGTCAATCAGCTCCCTGTCAGTTAAAGGGGGCTGCACCATACCATCAAGATCTCTCCATTTTTGGGCGTACCCTTTGAATCTCTCGTTGGAACCCATGGTCATGTTCTGAAATTGCACACGAGTTAGTGCAAGGTCAACATTGTACTGATACTGTTTGTAGAAAGCAGTAGCTAAATCCTCCCAGGTGTGGATGCGAGAACTCTCCAATTGATAGAACTATTCAAGTTGAGTCACTACCAGGCTCTCTTAGAAGAAATGGATCCAAAGCTTCGGATCAGTTGTGTATGGTTGAATCTTGTGGACATAAGACTTTAAGTGCATCTTAGGGCAAGAGACTCCATCGTACAGGGAAAAGGTAGGGATTTTGAACTTTGGCGGGATGACCACTCCAGAAACCAAACCCATGTCTCCTAAATCCAAGCCAGGTATTTGTTGAATCTTCATAGCACTGAGGCGGTCCTCCAACTATTTGTACTTGTCATCAGTGGGAGGATATTGTTCCTCAGAGCAGTCAGCTTCGGCTTCACCAATCTCCAGACTGTGGTCTTCTTCAAGACTATCCCCCATGTTGGACAGAGTTGAAATATCTAGAGCTCTCTTGACTGGTCCTCCAGGTCTTCTTCTCGAGTTCAAGATACCTACTGATTTCTTGGACTTCTTCCTCTTGTCTTTGAGAAGGAGAGTTTTCAGGTCTTATTGCCCCTTAGCCATAGCCAGGAACATTTGTTGGAATTGAGCGTTTTGAGCTTGGAGATCTTTTACAGTATGTTCCATATCCATCTTACTGAAATAAACAGTAGGAAGATAAGGAGAACTGTATGGGAGAAACCTGTCATGATAGGATGCATGATATGTGGATGCATGTTTTCAAGGATCTCGTGGGGTAAGTAGTCACTTACAGTTTTGGATTGGAGAGCTTTGTATCGGTGGACGTCTTTCCACGAGAATTAAGCTCACCATGTCAAGTGGGTCATAGCCCTTTGACTCAAGCTTGTTGTACTTGATTTTTGACGGTGTTTGATTAGAGGAAAATAAATCCTCTTGCCCTTTGATAGATGTCTGGTTCAACACGACCCTGCATCAAAGACCATCGAGATCCTTGAAATGTTTATTGAAAATGCTATGGTATGATGTTGTGATACGGTGGGAGAACTGACTTGAGGTTTTGCATTTGTATTCGCACTTGTTCGGTTTAGCAAGAGTCGCCACCGACTTTTTATTTATCCTAAGGAAAGGTTAAAAAAGCACAGGAAAAACCTTTGAGATGTTTTCGTGGGTTCGGGGGGTAGATTATGAAAAGGGAAGGTGCTAGCACCCTTTTCATCCATGGTTATCCATGGGCTCTTAGTTACTTGTTTTAGATCACTTGCCTTTGCTTTTCAATTGTTTGAAATGGTGCTTTGTGTGTGTGGTTTTTTTGAAAATGTTTTGAAAAAGATGCCTTGTCTAGGCAACCATTGTAACAATTCTTTACTCGAATGTTTCACAAAGGTGTTTGTCTTTTTGAAAAGATGTTTCAATGTTTTGAAAGTTGTTTTGGAAATTGTGTTGTGAAGTGTGTTTGAAAATGGCAGGTGTGTTTTGCAAGTCTGATCAAGTAACTAAGAGTTGTCTACCCTAATTTTACTCAAAGATCTTTCTCATGTTTTAACCCTTTTAACAGTGTTGTTTCACCATTGTATTTGGCGAACAACCTTGTGTTAGGATGTTAACGGGACGGGCGCGGGTCATCGTATACAATCATTGAAGGCAACTTGTGAGACGCTCTAGCAATTTTGTAAGGGACGAGATCGTTTTACCGAAGGCAACGTCGAGGGTCATCAAGGGACTAACGATCTTTGTTTATCGAAGGGACGTTTGCTAGAGTGTCTCATACTCGAGGGGCATGATTGCATTTTCCGAGGAAACAGGCGAGGTTACCCTAGAGGTGCAAGTGTGAATGGTGTATTGATTTTCATGCATTTGTCTTGTATTAGGTTATCTAGCGGTTGATTTTGAATCTTTGCATACAAACCCTAATTACTATACAGTATATAGAAAGCGATAAATTGCGGGAATTTAAAGTCTAAGCTATTACAAATAAGTATCCGGGGATGGGGGTACAAATGTTTACAAATGGGGACGAGTCTCGTCAGAATAGTAGTGTCCAAATGTTATTTACAACCAAATTGAATCGTCACATTCTCAATGTAAAATATAGCAAAGTATAAGAATAAAGAGAATCAAAAGTATGTAAGATGCACATGATTATTTAACAGTGATATAAATTAAGTATTATTATTTATTTTTGTGTTTTATTTAATGTTAATTATATATAAACAAAAGAGTTTCTAAAAGAAAGAAATATTTAATTTAAAAATCTATTATTTATGGATTTGTTAATGTTATATAAACAAAGATCTTAAATAAATAAAGAATTATTCAATTTAATAAGAAAATCTATTGTTGATGTATTTTTTGTTAATGTTTTTAGAAACTTGTATAGAAATAATTAAACAAAAGTTTTAAGATCATTTAACTTAAAAGAAAACTAATGTTTACATATTTTAAATGTGATAAAAGGTATTTAAGAAAATTTTGTACAAAAGAAATTAATGTATCATTTTTATTTAACAAAAATATTAATTTAAGTTATGTATATAAAAAAGGAAAAAAAATTAAAGTGATAAACAAATGGTTGATTTGTAAAAAAAATAAAAAAGGTTTAAATGGGCCTTAGGGATTGTGTACATGGCCCAAACAAAAAAAACAAAAAGATTTGCAAAGGGGGTGTAGGCGCCAGAATTATGATTGGGCTCAGGCGGTTTAGTGGAGCAGGCCCAAACGCGTCATAACAATTTTGTTTAGGGTTTGTTTTGTTTTGTTTCAGAACTCAGGGTTACAATTTTGAACGAACGGCGCCGCTTCTCTTCTTCGCCTCTTCATCCTTCTCCACCGTGGTTTCTGATGCTCGCTTCAGGCTACCAGACACCACCGTCCATCTTCCCTTCCCGCGTTCATACAAGCAGTGATAAAGAAAAGGTAGCATTTTCTTCTTCTAACCATTTTTTAGGGTTTTCGGATTTGCATGATTAAACTTTTACATATTCTGATCTTTGCATTATTTGTTTCTGTGAGGTGTAAAAAAAGGGAAGGAGGAATTACTACCTTGGGTTTTGTTGTTGTTGGGGAGACGGAGGAGTGGACGACGGCGTTCTCCGGTGGCCGGCGGGGAGGCTGTGATGCTGGGCTCCTGGTACTCGTATCTTTCACTTTGTTTGTTTTATGATGATATTGTAATCTGAAAACAATGCTTCTGTAACGTTTTTGCTTATCTGAATGCTTATTCTTTGAATCTGAGATGCTTTTGCTTCTTGTTTTCTTTGGGCTTTGTTTCTTTTCAATGATGATAATATCTGAGAATGCTTTGATTTTTGTATGTTGCTTTTGATGATTATGTGATGAGCTGCTTGGTTATGAGAATGTTTTTGATAATTTGGCTTATGATGATTCTGGTATTGATTGGTTTTGCCTATGATGAAGCTAGTTTTGAGGCATTTTGTTGTTGTTTTGATTTTGAAATGGTTTGGATTGAAGGGTTGTTGGTACAAGTTTATTGTTTGGGGGGCTTGCTTCTTTGTGGCAAGCTCGTTTGTTTGAAACTAGCAGTTTGACAGGCTTGAGGATGAACAAGCTTTGGTTTGCTTAGGCTTGAGCAAGTTTCAGGGCTTATGCAGACTTGTATGACTTGTTTGGCTTGGAGGAAAACAGGCCTCAAGGCTTGCTTTTTGGTTACAGGCCTGTTGATATTTTGGTTGTTTTGGAATTTTGATGCAGGTTGAATGTTTTATGCAGGCTGATATGTTTGGTTACAGGCTTGAGGATGAACAAGCTGAGGTTTGTGTTTTTATGCAGGCTATTGAGGCTTGTGTTTTATGCAGGCTACTGAGGCTTGTTTATGCAGGTTGATATGCTTTTGTTGTTCACCAGTTTGAAGCAGGCTTGTTGAGGTTTTAGCAGGCTGTGCTTGCTTCTTCAAGGCTTGTGTTTACAGCTTTGTGTTCTTTTTTCTTTTGTGTTCTTCCCCCTTTTTTACAGTGTTTTGATTTGTTATATTTATCTCTAAGCCTGCCTGTAAGCCTCTACTTCTCTCTCTCCTTTCTCTCTCTATCAGAAAAGCATATTTTAATGCTTTAGAATAGCTGTCTCTGAAAAGGTTTTGGCCAGAAAATGATGATAAAATGTACTCTTACAAGCTTGATTGCATCTTGTCTTTCCTCTGCATATCTTCTTGCCTCCAGATTTTCTGCATTGCTTTTGTGTACTTGTTGACAGCTTTATTGGCTTTTGATATCTTTTGATATCTTCTTGACAGTTTGGTAGCTTCTTTGGACAGTTTTGACAGCTTAGTTGATATTTTGAACTTGGGCAACTTGTTTGTTCAGTTTGAACTTTGTAATTGTTTGGCATATTCAGTTTGTCCATGTGCAGTTTGTTTGAATTTGTGCAGCTTTGTATTTGATTAGTTCATGCTTGCAAACATTTAATTTCCCTCTTTGTGAACCAAGAAGAGACATCTTCTTGCGATTTGCAGAGAGGACGAACAAACTGATTTCGGCCAACACCTTTAATGATGAGTTTTAATTATCTGTCCGAGAATGCCTTTTTAATTTTAACTGTATTGACTTCCTCCTTCTCTTTTTGCAGGTAAATATCATTTGAGCAAAGGAAGCAGCAGTAGCAAATGAAGACTTCAGGAGATTTAGGATATAGTTTTAATTTATTTTTAATCATTGTAATAACATTATTGTAAACAACTGTAAATAAATTTACAGTATTCAAATAATATTTGTAACAAACAATTGAAAATGAATAAAAATCCTTTTTTTGTCAGATCTCTTTTAATTCTTCTGCAATTGCTTATTTAATTATTTATATTTCTTGAGTCATAATAATTGGAAATTGTCCCAATAATCTTAACTTAGAAATTATAAATAATCAACAAACGTTGCAGTCTCCTAGCCTTGTATTAAACAACAATAAACTCGACGTTCCAAATAACCAATATCAATACACAGTCAAACAAACAAACGTCCATACGTCTTTCACCTCACTAATCAAACCAACACTTCAAACTCTCAATCAGAAGCCTCAGCTTCTATCCCAGATGTTTAAACTTTGAGAAACAAACAGGAATTTTGAACAAGCGTCAAAACCATGTGACAGTCAATTGAAAATAACCGTAGAATTGATTCCTTCTGAGAATGCGCGTGCAAACCCTAATTCTTGATTTATTGTCAAAGGAGCGTCTGCTTGATCAAAACCCTGAGCCAAACTCAACCAAATCACTAGAAACCCTAATTTTGTCTGACTGATAAGAAAAATCAGTTTGACCGATTCTTAAGCCAATCAGGAAAAACCCGAAACTGTGATTTCTTGTGAAAAAGAGAGAGGGCGAATTTTGGGGTACAACAGTTGCCCCTGTTCAATCTTCTTGAACCTGAAGAGTTAGATTGGCAGGCTTGCCTTTTGCGACTCGAGGGTAAAAGGAGATTGGACACTAGAGTTCCCGAAAAGTTTGCACTCGTTAAAGCGTAGTTTGAGGGAATGGGCTTAAAGATGCCATTTGGAGATGGGCTTAAAGATGCCATCTGGAGATGTGACAGAATCTTGTCGGGGGATGGGCTTAGAGATGCCATCTGGAAATTGTTGGTAGGAGGATGGGCTTATAGATGCCATCTGAAGGTGATTGTATCTTGTTGGAGATGGGCTTGTAGATGCCATCCAAGAATGTTTGTTGAACTGTATGTTGTCGGTGAGTGGACGAGTATCAGAAAGGTATCCATGTTTGGAACATCTCTGAACTGGAGGCCTGAATAAGCAATAGATTGACATCCGTATCTGGAAGCATCCGTAAACCGTTTTCAGTAGTTGAATCTGAACAAGCGATAGATTAACATCCGTGTTTGGAGAATCCGTAAACTGTTTTCAGAAGTCTTGAATCTGAACAAGAGATAGATTAACATCCGTGTTTGGAGAATCCGTAAACTGTTTTCAGTAGTTGCATCTGAACAAGCGATAGATTAACATCCGTGTTTGGAGAATCCGTAAACTGTTTTCAGAAGTCTTGAATCTGAACAAGCGATAGATTAACATCCATGTTTGGAGAATCCGTAAACTGTTTTCAGTAGTTGCATCTGAACAAGCGATAGATTAACATCCGTGTTTGGAGAATCCGTAAACTGTTTTCAGAAGTCTTGAATCTGAATAAGCGATAGATTAACATCCGTGTTTGGAGAATCCGTAAACTGTTTTCAGTAGTCTTGGAATGGAGAAGGAACCGGTGTAGGTTTTCCTGATAATGAGTCCGTGTAAAACTGCATCTTGGAAAGAAGGAACCAGTGTAGGGTTTCCTGATGATGAGTCCGTGTAAAAATGCATCTTGGAAAGAATGAACCGGTGTAGGGTGGCCTGATGATGAGTCCGTGTAAAACTTCATCTGAAATTGTTAATGATAGCCTTTTATTCTTATCTTGAAAAGGATAAAACGTTAGCTAAACACAAAGTTATGTTGCATGATATGTATGATGCAATGAATTGTACTTCATCAATGTTTATGATATGAATGTAATGGATGCGCATGTAAGCTGAGTAGTTGTCTGGCTGAGGAAGACGAATCCTGGATAATGAAATTTTTGACTTCTGCCAGGGGGAAGTGAATCCTTGACTTCTGCCAGGGGGAAGTGAATCCTTGACTGCTGCAGGGGATTGAAAATCCTTTGATCGTTAAAAATGAGAAGTCCTGGGACCACCGTTGGGGAATTAGGAGTTTGGGTTGTTTGCCAATCTACTGGGGATTCCTGTCTTGAGGAGGTCTTCACTGGGGAATATCTGAATATCCTGAGAATGAGAGTCTTCATTCTGCTTGGGGAATTAAGAATTCTGGTTGTCTTCCACTTTGAGAATGAGAATCTTCATTCTGTCGGGGATATCAGGAGCTTGGGTGTATGCCAATCTACTGGGGTTTTAAGGATGAGAGTCTTCATTCTGTTAAGGGTCAGGAATTGGGAGTATACCAATCTTCTGAGGTTCTAAGGGTGAGAGTCTTCATTCTTGAGAGAAATAAAATTTTAGGAGCTTCAATTGTCCGTTATTTTGTTGGTGGTTGTAACTGTTATCTGGTTGATCTCCAGGCTTTCACAGAAACTTGTATTGCTATCTGGTCGTAATCCAGGCTTCACAAAAACTTGTATTGCTATCTGGTCGAAATCCAGGCTTCACAACAACTTGTATTGCTATCTGGTCGAAATCCAGGCTTCACAAAAACTTGTATTGCTATCTGGTCGAAATCCAGGTTTCACAATAACTTGTTGAGCTGTTATCCGGTCGAATCCGGGCTTCACTGCTTGTGTTAAAGATATACCACTATCTGGTCGACTCCAGGCTTCGTAGTATTCTTGGCTGCTGTCTGGTCGTAACCCAGGCTTCACAGAAACTTGTATTGCTATCTGGTTGTAATCCAGACTTCACAATAATTTGTTGGGGATTTAAACTATTATCCGGTCTAATCCGGGCTTCATAGCTTGCTCTTAGGAGATACCACTATCTGGTCGTAATCCAAGCTTCGCGGTAGTCTGATACTCTAACCGGGAGTTGAGATCTGTATGAGTAGCAGAATGACTTCCGTATCTGGACTGTATCTGAAACTGTAACTGGGATCTGAATGAGTGACAGAATGGCTACCGTGTCTGGAGCGTATCTGAAACTGTATCTTGGAGTTGAGATCTGTATGAGTAGCAGAATGACTTTCGTATCTGGAGTGTATCTGAAACTATAACTGGGAGTTGAGATCTGTATGAGTAGCAGAATGACTTTCGTATCTGGAGTGTATCTGAAACTGTAACTGGGATCTGAATGAGTGACAAAATGGCTACCGTGTCTGGAGCGTATCTGAAACTGTATCTTGGAGTTGAGATCTGTATGAGTAGCAGAATGACTTCCGTATCTGGAGTGTATCTGAAACAGTAACTGGGATCTGAATGAGTGACATAATGGCTACCGTGTCTGGAGCGTATCTGAAATTGTATCTTCCAACAGGTGATAAAGGAATTTTTGATGTTGATCGTAACTTCCAGCAGGTGATGAAGGAAATTTTGAACGACCTTGATTTTGACATTCGAATGCCCCAAGTGATGATGAAGGAGACTTGCCCTAAGTTCACTAAACTTTTGAGAGATTTGTTGAAATCTTGACTGGACTGCCCCAGGTTAACTGAACTTTGAAAGATCTGTCGAAACCTTGACTGGACTGCCCCAGGTTAACTGAACTTTGAAAGATCTGTTGAAACCTTGACTGGACTGCCCCAGGTTAATTAAACTTTGAAAGATCCGTTGAAATCTTGACTGGACTGCCCCATGTTTACTGGATAATACCACATTAAATCCCCTTTTGTTGATAGGAGATTTTTGTAACGGAAGTGCCATCCCACTTGAAGTGATTTTGTTCATTGAGAGAGCTTTCGTTCATCGGAACGTTCACTGTGTGAATTTCTTCGCTGTCAAACAAATAGCCAAATGCAAACAGTGATATTCAAGTAATGCAAAGTTTATGTCTGTCTTGAAGTTTTGAAAAATGCGTTTTTTAGCAGAAAACTTTTTATAAGACAAATTCAACACAAGATTTAGGGCAAAGCCTTACAGGAGTCAGGGTACCTTTTGTAACAGTATGCTTTCGGATTAACCCATGCTTCAATTAGGACTTTTGAAAGGTTGTAACGTGGCCTGGTTCACAGTTTAAGAAACAAAGGATAAAGGCTCAAAGTATATTTTTATCCACCCGCTCTTCATGATGTCCTTCAATCCTAGACTCAGTTAATTGTGCGTCGCACTCTATTCGAGTTTGGAACGACTTTTGGATGATGGTTCACCAGTTGAATTTTATGGGAAGACAACCATCATTTTTTTGCAACATTTTTCATGTTGTTGAGGATTTGTAATGACCTCGTTCTTTTGATTTATTATCCCTAACTTTTGTCTGACTGTTCCTGTTTTCAAGATTACAGTCAGCGGGATGCCCCAGCTTTCTCAAGCCGCCTTTGTAGGTTTTGGCTTAGTAGGCTTTTCTCTTTTGAGAGGTGATGACTGTCTATGAGATAGGGAACCATCACTGTCATTTGATTCCAAAGGAATGTTTTTTTTTATGTTGTTCATTGTATTACGAACTGAGAGTTTGCGACTTCAATGCGCATCCTTTTTTGGATTAACTGAGAGACTACCCTGCCCCAGGTTTAAATCAAAGGTTTCAAATTGTTCAGAACAGAAAACTCCTACTTCTTTGGCTCGAAGGGGTTGACTAGGGATTATCTTCCTTATAACTCCAGTGTTTGGGATTTGAAAGAAACGCCTGTACATCATCAGCAAGGTCTGTTCAAAAGCATACTGCATGAGATTATGGTATTGTTTCGTCATCCTCCCTCTAAAGGCTTGTAGCTTTTTATCAAGAGTTAAATATCATAAAGAAAGCATAAGAATAGTGAAAACGAATAGATGAATTCAAGACAAACATATGCAATGCATTAATGAAACAGAGTTTGACATCAACAGTTAATTGTTTGAATAACAAAAGAAATTACAACTTTGAAAATTCAAATGAAACAAAAGTCTCTCAGTTCGAGCTTTGTCATTTCAAATGAAGAAACCTTGGCGGAAGATTTTTATCTCACCACCCGGCATGAATTCCAGTACTCCTTCGTCGATCAAGTCTTGGATCTTGTTTTTCAAAGCCCAACAATCATCGGTGTCATGTCCAGGACTATGGGAGTGGTAAACACAAAATGCATCGGGGTGATAGCTAGGAGAAGAAGTCTTAGGGTTCGGATGGGGAGCCCTTAAAGAAAGCAGGTTGACCTCCAACAAGCGTTTCAGTATCAAAGATGATGGTATGTCAGTCTCAGAGAAATGTCTTCCAAACGTATTTTTCTTACGCTGATTACCCTGTTGACGCTGACGGGGTTGTTGACGGGCTTGTGACCCCGAAGCAAGTTGAGGAGCTTTTCCCTTGTTTTCTTGTCTCAAAGGGGGTTGACTGATGACTTGATCTTCAACCTTAGGTGTTTGCCCCACCTGGTTGTCCCGAAGCAGCCTGTTGACGAGGACCTTGAGCTCTTCTTGTCTTTGAGCTAAGTCTTGAATGAGAGCCATCTGGCCCACCAGCTGTCCCATCATTTGGATCTTCATTGTTGCCAACTCAATTTGTAGTCCTTCCAACTGATCATTCCTGATGCCTCCTGGATTCCCCAAGACCATGCCCCTTATGAGGAGAGCCTTTATCTCTTCTTGCCCATGGGATAGGTTCAAGAACATCTCTTGAAGTTGAGCGTTTTGAGCCTGGATGCCCTTGATAGTCTGCTCCAGAGCCATCTCTATTGAAATAAACAGTAGGAGAATAAGGAAACCTGAAAAGGAAAACCTGTTATGATGCAATGCATGATATGTGAATGCATGTTTTCAAGGATCTCTCGGGGTAAACACAAGAAAATGTTAGAGGTTGAACTTTGACCAACATCTCTGATTGGAGAACCTTGCAATGGTGGATGTCTTTCCACGAGAATCAAGCTCGCCATGTCAAGTGGGTCATAGCCCCTGATTCAAGTTGTTGCACTTGATCTTTGATGGAATTTGTTTAGAGGAGAAAACCTCTTGCCCCTTGGTAGACGTCTGGTTCAACGTGACCCTGCATCAAAAGACCCTCGAGATCCTTGAAATGGTTATTGAAAATGCTATGGCATGATGTTATGATGTTATGTACATGTATGCAAAAGTAAGAAAGTGTATATATACAGGCAATCATATTCACACAGAGCAAACAAGTCCTTAGGTTTAGGCTTGCATGGGGTTTATAGGTAAGTACCCTCTCGAAGTTAGTTGGCTCATCCTGTCCTAAAATAGAAACCGGGTTCTAAGGAGCTCAATATCACTGGATTATTTTCTGTGTTCATTGTTTTGGTTTAGCCACTTAATTGGCGAGCAAAATATTCCAAGAAAACAACCCTCAATGAGTGTAGTATCGAGTATCTACCAACTTCGGACTGCACCAAAGTCGGTCATCTCACTACCCCTAAAAAGGCCAAGATGGTCAAGTAAGGTTCTAGAGTTCGTTAGTGCTTCATGACATCACTCAGCGGCCCCGTATTCTCCTTGACTACTCAAGGGCTACCGGTACTCACAAATATGTCACACTAACATAGCTACTGCTTCAACCGTGTCGGTACACCCCGCACAGTTCCCTCACAGTTTATTGCTATTTACCTAAAAAGGTGCCCCCAAATCCGGGTGTAGGATTAAACAAACCCAAACAAGGAACCCAAAAAAGTAAAGCAATCAAAGCAATCAAAGCAAGTATGTAAAGGTGATCTAAAACCCTAAGGTAACCCAACTTTTAATTTGTCCCCAGCAGAGTCTCCAGTTCTATGATACAGTGGGAGAACTGACTTGAGGTTTTGCATTTGTATTCGCACTTGTTCGGTTTAGCAAGAGTCGCCACCGACTTTTTATTTATCCTAAGGAAAGGTTAAAAAAGCACAGGAAAAACCTTTGAGATGTTTTCGTGGGTTCGGGGGGTAGATTATGAAAAGGGAAGGTGCTAGCACCCTTTTCATCCATGGTTATCCATGGGCTCTTAGTTACTTGTTTTAGATCACTTGCCTTTGCTTTTCAATTGTTTGAAATGGTGCTTTGTGTGTGTGGTTTTTTTGAAAATGTTTTGAAAAAGATGCCTTGTCTAGGCAACCATTGTAACAATTCTTTACTCGAATGTTTCACAAAGGTGTTTGTCTTTTTGAAAATATGTTTCAATGTTTTGAAAGTTGTTTTGAAAATTGTGTTGTGAAGTGTGTTTGAAAATGGCAAGTGTGTTTTGCAAGTCTGATCAAGTAACTAAGAGTTGTCTACCCTAATTTTACTTAAAGATCTTTCTCATGTTTTAACCCTTTTAACAGTGTTGTTTCACCATTGTATTTGGCGAACAACCTTGTGTTAGGATGTTAACAGGACGGGCGTGGGTCATCGTATACAATCATTGAAGGCAACTTGTGAGACGCTCTAGCAATTTTGTAAGGGACGAGATCGTTTTACCGAAGGCAACGTCGAGGGTCATCGAGGGTCTAACGATCTTTGTTTATCGAAGGGACGTTTGCTAGAGTGTCTCATACTCGAGGGACATGATTTCATTTTCCGAGGCAACAGGCGAGGTTACCCTAGATGTGCAAGTGTGAATGGTGTATTGATTTTCATGCATTTGTCTTGTATTAGGTTATCTAGCGGTTGATTTTGAATCTTCGCGTACAAACCCTAATTACTATACAGTATATAGAAAGCGATAAATTGCGGGAATTTAAAAGTCTAAGCTATTATAAATAAGTATCCGGGGATGGGGGTACAAATGTTTACAAATGGGGATGAGTCTTGTTAGAATAGTAGTGTCCAAATGTTATTTACAACCAAATTGAATCGTCACATTCTCAATGTAAAATATAGCAAAGTATAAGAATAAAGAGAATCAAAAGTATGTAAGATGCACATGATTATTTACAAGTGATATAAATTAAGTATTATTATTTATTTTTGTGTTTAATTTAATGTTAATTATATATAAACAAAAGAGTTTCTAAAAGAAAGAAATATTTAATTTAAAAATCTATTATTTATGGATTTGTTAATGTTATATAAACAAAGATCTTAAATAAATAAAGAATTATTCAATTTAATAAGAAAATTTATTGTTGATGTATTTTTTGTTAATGTTTTTAGAAACTTGTATAGAAATAATTAAACAAAAGTTTTAAGATCATTTAACTTAAAAGAAAACTAATGTTTACATATTTTAAGTGTGATAAAAGGTATTTAAGAAAATTTTGTACAAAAGAAATTAATGTATCATTTTTATTTAACAAAAATATTAATTTAAGTTATGTATATAAAAAAGGAAAAAAAGTAAAGTGATAAAAAAATGGTTGATTTGTAAAAAAATAAAAAAGGTTTAAATGGGCCTTAGGGATTGTGTACATGGCCCAAACAAAAAAAACAAACAGATTTGCAAAGGGGGTGTAGGCGCCAGAATTATGATTGGGCTCAGGCGGTTTAGTGGAGCAGGCCCAAACGCGTCATAACAATTTTGTTTAGGGTTTGTTTTGTTTCAGAACTCAGGGTTACAATTTTGAACGAACATCGCCGCTTCTTTTCTTCGCCTCTTCATCCTTCTCCACTGTGGTTTCTGATGCTCGCCTCAGGCTACCAGACGCCACCGTCCATCTTCCCTTCCCGCGTTCATACAAGCAGTGATAAAGAAAAGGTAGCATTTTCTTCTTTTAACCATTTTTTAGGGTTTTCGGATTTGCATGATTAAACTTTTACATATTCTGATCTTTGCATTATTTATTTCTGTGAAGTGTAAAAAAAGGGAAGGAGGAATTACTACATTGGGTTTTGTTGTTGTTGGGGAGACAGAGGAGTGGACGGAGGCGTTCTCCGGTGGCCGGCGGGGAGGTTGTGATGCTGGGCTCCTGATACTCGTATCTTTCACTTTGTTTGTTTTATGATGATACTATAATCTGAAAACAATGCTTCTGTAACGTTTTTGCTTATCTGAATGCTTATTCTTTGATTCTGAGATGCTTTTGCTTCTTATTCTCTTTGGGATTTGTTTCTTTTCAATGATGATAATATCTGAGAATGCTTTGATTTCTGTATGTTGCTTTTGATGATTATGTGATGAGCTGCTTGGTTCTGAGAATGTTTTTGATAATTTGGCTTATGATGATTCTGGTATTGATTGGTTTTGCCTATGATGAAGCTAGTTTTGAGGCATTTTGTTGTTGTTTTGATTTTGAAATGGTTTGGATTGAAGGGTTGTTGGTACAGGTTTATTGTTTGGGGGGCTTGCTTCTTTGTGGCAAGCTCGTTTGTTTGAAACTAGCAGTTTGACAGGCTTGAGGATGAACAAGCTTTGGTTTGCTTAGGCTTGAGCAGGTTTCAGGGCTTATGCAGACTTGTATGACTTGTTTGGCTTGGAGGAAAACAGGCCTCAAGGCTTGCTTTTTGGTTACAGGCCTGTTGATATTTTGGTTGTTTTGGAATTTTGATGCAGGTTGAATGTTTTATGCAGGCTGATATGTTTGGTTACAGGCTTGAGGATTAACAAGTTGAGGTTTGTGTTTTTATGCAGGCTACTGAGGCTTGTGTTTTATGCAGGCTACTGAGGCTTGTTTATGCAGGTTGATATGCTTTTGTTGTTCACCAGTTTGAAGCAGGCTTGTTGAGGTTTTAGCAGGTTGTGCTTGCTTCTTCAAGGCTTGTGTTTACAGCTTTGTGTTCTTTTTTCTTTTGTGTTCTGCCCCCTTTTTTACAGTGTTCTGATTTGTTATATTTATCTCTAAGCCTGCCTGTAAGCCTCTACTTCTCTCTCTCCTTTCTCTCTCTATCAGAAAAGCATATTTTAATGCTTTAGAATAGCTGTCTCTGAAAAGGTTTTGGCCAGAAAATGATGATAAAATGTACTCTTACAAGCTTTCTTGCATCTTGTCTTTCCTCTGCATATCTTCTTGCCTCCAGATTTTCTGCATTGCTTTTGTGTACTTGTT
Source organism: Vicia faba (assembly GCA_948472305.1). NCBI lineage: Eukaryota > Viridiplantae > Streptophyta > Magnoliopsida > Fabales > Fabaceae > Vicia > Vicia faba. The sequence continues at coordinate 1,051,594,810 of OX451737.1, forward strand.
GACAGCTTTATTGGCTTTTGATATCTTTTGATATCTTCTTGACAGTTTGGTAGCTTCTTTGGACAGTTTTGACAGCTTAGTTGATATTTTGAACTTGGGAAACTTGTTTGTTCAGTTTGAACTTTGTAATTGTTTGGCATATTCAGTTTGTCCATGTGCAGTTTGTTTGAATTTGTGCAGCTTTGTATTTGATTAGTTCATGCTTGCAAACATTTAATTTCCCTCTTTGTGAACCAAGAAGAGACATCTTCTTGCGATTTGCAGAGAGGACGAACAAACTGATTTCGGCCAACACCTTTAATGATGAGTTTTAATTATCTGTCCGAGAATTCCTTTTTAATTTTAACTGTATTGACTTCCTCCTTCTCTTTTTGCAGGTAAATATCAGTTGAGCAAAGGAAGCAGCAGTAGCAGATGAAGACTTCAGGAGATTTAGGATATAGTTTTAATTTATTTTTAATCATTGTAATAACATTATTGTAAACAACTGTAAATAAATTTACAGTATTCAAATAATATTTGTAACAAACAATTGAAAATGAATAAAAATCCTTTTTTTGTCAGATCTCTTTTAATTGTTCTGCAATTGCTTATTTAATTATTTATATTTCTTGAGTCATAATAATTGGAAATTGTCCCAATAATCTTAACTTAGAAATTATAAATAATCAACAAATGTCGCAGTCTCCTAGCCTTGTATTAAACAACAATAAACCCGGCGTTCCAAATAACCAATATCAATACACAGTCAAACAAACAAACGTCCATACGTCTTTCACCTCACTGATCAAACCAACACTTCAAACTCTCAATCAGAAGCCTCAGCTTCTATCCCAGATGTTTAAACTTTGAGAAACAAACAGGAATTTTAAACAAGCGTCAAAATCATGTGACAGTCAATTGAAAAGAACCGTAGAATTGATTCCTTCTGAGAATGCGCACGCAAACCCTAATTCTTGATTTATTTTCAAAGGAGCGTCTGCTTGATCAAAACCCTGAGCCAAACTCAACCAAATCACTAGAAACCCTAATTTTGTCTGACTGATAAGAAAAATCAGTTTGACCGATTCTTAAGCCAATCAGGAAAAGCCCGAAACTGTGATTTCTTGTGAAAAAGAGAGAGGGCGAATTTTGGGGTACAACAGATGTTATTATGTTATGTACAAATATGCGAGGTAAGCAAGTTTATATACAAATAAACATATTCACACAAAGCAAACATGTCCTTAGGCTTAGGCTTGTATGGAGTTTGTAGGTAAGTACCCTCTTGAAGTTTAGTTGGCTCAACCTGTCCTAGTTAATAGTAACCGGATTCTAAGGGATCTCAATATCACTGAACTTTCCCACAAGCTTCGTTCAATAAGAAATTGACTCACAACCGAACAAAACTCAGGAGTCAAGTCTCAATGAGTGTAGCATCGAGTATCAACCAATTTTCAGCTTTATACCGAAACCGGCTATCTCACTACTTCCTAAAGGCCAAGTTGGTCAACTAAGGTTCTAAGGTCAGTTTATGCTTCACGACGCCACGCGGTGGCCCCGTACTCTCCTTGACTGACTCAAGGGTTACCGGTACCAACCAAAGTGCCACATCAACGTAGCTACTACTTCAACCATGTCGGTATATGCCGCACAGTTCCCTCACAGTTTAGTGCTACTTACCTAAAAGGTGTCCCCAAATCCGGGTGTAGGATTTAAAACAAACCCAAACAAGGAACCAAAATGTAAAGCAAACAAATCAAACAATCTAAGCAAGTAAATGTGATCTAACCCTAAGGTAACCCCACTTTTTAGAAATACTTTATCCTTAAAAGAGTCGCCAGTTCTGTGATACGGTGGGAGAACTGACTTGATGTGTTTTGCGTTTGTGTTCGCAAATGTTGCGGTTTAGTAAGAGTCGCCACTGACTCTTCTTTTATCCAATAAGGAAAGGTGAAAAAGCAAAGGAAAGACCTTTAGAGATGTTTTCTTGAGTTCGGGGGGTAGATTATGAAAAGGGAAGGTATTAGCACCCTTTTCATCCATGGTTTTCCATGGGCTCTTAGTTGCTTGCTAGATCACTTGCTTTTGTTTGAAAATGTGCTTTGTGTGGTTTTTGAAATTATTTTGAAAAGGCGCCATCGTTTAGGCAAACTTTGTAATATTTCTTGTTCGTAAGAACGTATACAATGTGTTGAGCTTTTGAAAATGTTTCAAAGTGAGAGTGTTGGTGCATGAAATGTTTTTGTTGTGAGCAAGCGAGCAACTAGGAGAAAATTTACCTACTCAAAAGGTCTTAGATATTATTTTCCTCCTCCTTTAGATGTTGATATCTTACCATTTATTTGGTAAGAAGCCCCATCGTTGGATGTGAAGGGACGGGCGTTGGGTCATCGTATGACCATGATAGCAATTTTGTGAGATGACTTAGAATTTTTCTTTAGGGACTAAGGTCATTTTGAAAGGCAACTTTGATAGCGTCATTGAGGGACTATGATATTGTATTTTTGTTTGTGCTAAGACATCCCACATGCATAACATGGCCATTTTTTAGGCAACAAGTGGAGATTACCCTAAGGGTGCATGTGTGCAAGTGTGTTTGATTGCATGCATTTGTCTTTGATTTTTGGTGGTCTACTTGTTGGTTTTATCTTGCCATACACGCCTAATTACTAGCATTTACATTTGAAAGCGATAAATTGCAAAAATGTAAAGTCATGCGCTATTACAATATTTAGGGGATGGGGGAACAAATTTATGAATGGGGGTTGCAAGTAAAAATAAGTCCTAAGTTACTATTACGACCATATTGAAATGTACAATATAAGAAAGAAATGGACTTGTTTAGAAAATGTTTTTGTCTTAATAAAAAAAGAAATAAATTAGAAAATATTTTTTATGTCTTTTTATGTTGATATTAAAAATGATGAAAAGGAAAATAAATGAAAGATAGAAAACAGCGTGTTGCTGCAAGAAAAACAATAAGGATCAGAAGTTCTGAAGCCAGGCGCGTGATGACTCAGCAGGAAACGTCAATGGATATCAGAAGTTTAGAAGTTCTGAACTGGTAACTCCGAGGTCCTGCAAGACACGTTAGAGGGAAAACACAGAAGTTCTGAATTGCTATGTGCTGAAGTCCTGCAAAAAATGTTAGAGGGAAAACACAGAGGTTCTGGGTGGTGTTCAACCAGTGAGCCAAAATTCAGAAGTTCTGTGTTACGCTAAAACTGTGAGTAAACATCAGCAGTTCAGTGTGTTATCAGCATGTAAGCATCAAAAGTTTAGTGTGTGTTAAAACAGTGAATGAATCATCAGAAGTTTTGTATTGTGTTGAGCCAGTGAGTGAACATTAGCAGTTCAGTGCATTATCAGCATGTAAAAATCAGAAGTGCAATGTGTATTAACAGTGAGAAAAATCATAGAAGTTCTGTATGTTAAAACTATGAATGAACATCAGAAGTTTTATGCCATATTTCAACTCTCAGTCAGCACATCAATAATCTATTCAGTTTTAAACAAACAGTAAATTAGAAGGATAGCAACACAACAACTTATAGAAGTTCTAATCCTAATCCTAAGCCTAGCATTATTCTAGAAGTTCTGATCCATAGTTTTTCTATTCATGCCATGATATATAAAACATTAATAATATGATATTTACATGTTAATGATGTTCAGAATGAAAAATAAGCAAAGTCAGAGAGACTTACCTTGAACCTGGAGTGTGCTTGGAGCTTTGAGTGGCTTCCTTTGGATGTTCTGAGTCAGCAAGAGAAACAAAAGAATAGTTGTGTTCTTTGGTTCAAAGGGAAGAACCAAGGTTTGTTTTTGTGTATGAGGATTCTGTATTTTTATGAAGGTTTCACAACTTTCTTTTCTCTCTTTTGGCCAATCTCCCTCTTCAAAAGCTAGCCACTTGAACGTGTGATGGAGCCAAGTATTTATAGATGAATTTGCTGTGATTTTTTTTGGGGGGGGGGGGGGGGGAACAAATGGGATTTGAACCTGTATTGGCATCCTGTTCCTTTGCTTTTTCATCATAGTTTTCGTATGCTAGTTTGGTACAATCATGGGATGCAGGCGTAGGCTGCACCAGCTGTTGGTCATAGGTCTGCAGTAGGTTGTATAAACAAAGTTTTGGGATTTGGTCAAGTTCTGACCAAAGCGTTGAGTAAAGCCTTCATGTGCTAAAGTGCTGCCTTGTTTTTGAAGCAAGCATGGTGGTTGTCATCAGGAATTAAGGAAAAGCAAAAAGCAAAGCATGGGCTTAGTAGCAAAGTTTCTATCCCAAGACAGTAGAGGTACACGTGGTGAAATCCTTTGGATAAAGACTCAGAAGGTGGTTGTGAGCATTAAATGAGCATTAAATGATGATGAGACTTATCACAACCAGAAATCCTGCAACATGAAACTCTACACCAAGGCTTAGTTCTGGATCAGAAGTTCTGCTTCATCGTAGCATCCAATCTTCTGATCCTCTTATCTTCTGGCTCCAGCATGTTCTGAAGGAGCTTTCAGACTTTCTAGAAAGCTTGCAGCACGCTCCTTAACCTTCTTTGAATTACCCTGGCAAACTCTGACTGAGCTTTTGTGAAAACTTTCCCAAAAGTTCAGACCAAACTCTGTCTTGAGAATATCAAGAATTTGCTGAGCGTTATGGTGATAATCTGGTCAGAAGTTCTGAGCTTGTCATATTTTCTTAAATACTTTGAAAAAATTCTAAGTATTTAGAATTTTAACTTCTTCAAAGTAGTTTTGACATTTGAAATTCTTGATGAAACAAACTTCATATTCCAACATGTCTTGATGAAATATGACTTTTGAGATTTGATTTTGATCCAAAAGTCAAAGTTAGACTTCTTAGTGTGCAAATGACCATTTTGCCCTTGTGAATGGTTTGCTTGGAAAAATTGATAATTCAAGGCTTGGAATTGGATGAAAGCAAACTTGAGGATCCAGGGTGATTCCTTGAGAAATGAGAGGGCAAATTTTGGGGTACAACAACAGTCAAGTTAAGATTCAATGAATCTCTCAAAAGTGTTGAATAGCCAGGGGATGATCTCCATCTGAATCACTTGGGACATGTTACATTGATCATGAGTTTCAGCAAAAGCCACTATGAAAGTTGAATCTTCGGTATCACCAAATTACTTGTCTATGTCAGCAGTATCAGATGGTTTCATTCTGTCGTGACAGTTTTTAGAAAAATATTGTGGAAGGTCAAGACTACAGAAACATGGTAATCAACGGTTGATCAATAACTTCAAACATCGGGTGAACCAGACTAATCCCAGGGGAAAATGGACTCCCGCATACGAAGGGCCACGTATGATAAAGAAAATATTTTCTGGCAGTGCTACAATACTTACTACCATGGACAGTGAAAATTCCTCGTGCCCTATGAACACAAACATAGTCAAAAATACTATGCATGAAAAAGAGATTCGCTAGGTTGATTGGCCTAGGCAAAAATAAGGGCATTCCGATGAACCAAAAGAGTTCGAGAAAAAATTAGGGACATATAAATAAAATTGTCCATCCGGAAATTCAAAAACCTGAGAAGGCGGCTTGGGCAAAAAAGGGTATCCCGGTGAATTGAAAATCTGAAAAGATAATCCAAGAAAAAGTTAGGGATTAAAGCGTACGACCATGTCCCGTTATCTCATCACTTGTTTATCACTTTGATCAGCATTTACTAAAGACTCTAGGAGTTTGGATAATGTTCAAGTCATCCACAAATCCCTACAGAGCAATCTCCGTGGAATTATCTCTACAGAGCTATCTTCACAAGCTCATCCCCAACAGAGATATATTTCCCAGCAAGTATAATATGCCCTCAGACAGAAATTGGGGCATCCCTCAGCAGTTCACCTCCATATTCCTAATGGATAGCTTGACCTGATCATCATCCTCAATAGGTCCCTTAGTGGATAAGGAAGTTTGATCATTACACTCAATACGTAGTGGAGACTTCCTTAGTGCAGCCTATAAAATTTTAATCCCCATCAGAGTGTATTTCCTCGACACAGTTTACAGGAAATTAATTCCCTAGCAGAGTTTATTAATCCAACACCAGAGGAATATCAATCTCTTTTATCCCCAATTAGGGTAGGTTCCTTCAACAAAAAGAATGACAAACAACTGACTCTCCTTGAATGTCTCTATCCTCAAGCAGAAGTCGAAGATCCCCAACAAAATATCCTCAAACAGAAATCGGGAATCTCCAGCAAATTATTCCCATCAAAAATTGAAGAATTACTCTCTTCATCCCCAACAACAGTCAGGGATTTATTTTCCCCAGCAAGAGTTGTTACAAGGAGCTACCGATACGCTTCAACGACATACTGCGTCCCTACATCATGTCACAATACATTATAGCATATGCATACTGAAACACATATAACATTATCATTTATCTTGAGAGCATCATTGAGTATTACATGAATCACGACATTACATAAAGCTAACTTTGTCTTTTCAGGTAAAATTTGCAAACAGATGAATATCATCAGCAATCTTCAAACAAGTCCAAGATTAATTCCTGAAATTGGACGAGGCATCTATCTATATGACTAGGCGGTATGAATTCCCAAAACAAGATGGGTTTACCAACAAAAAACATGTCGTAGATTAATTCCCGAAACAGGACGGGGCAACTATCTATATGACCAGACGGTATGAACTTCCGAAATAGGACGCGTTTACCAACAAAAAATAGGCCAGAGATTAACTCCTGAAACAGAACGGGGAAACTATCTATATGACCAGGCGGTATGAATTTCTGAAACATGACGGGTTTACCAACAAAAAATAGGTCAGAGATTAACTCCTGAAACAGGACGGGCAACTATTTATATGACCAGGTGGTATGAATTCCCGAAACAGGACGAGTTTACCAATAAAAAACTGGTCAGAGATTAACTCCCGAAACAGGATGGAGCAACTATCTATATGACCAGACGGTATGAATTCCCGAAATAGGACGGGTTTACCAACAAAAAATAGGTCAGAAATTAACTCCTGAAATAGGACGGGGCAACTATCTATATAACCAGGCGGTATGAATTCCCAAAACAGGACGAGTTTACCGATGAAAAACAAATTGTTGATCAATTCCTGAAACAAGACGAGGCGACTATCTACATGACCAAATGATCTCCTTCAGGGCCCCCGTTCTGAAAAAGCATCCCCCTAGTGACTGAATTTTGGCAAGCATTCTCCTTCTAAAAAGCATTCTTCAGATACAGTCAGGCGTAGACTCATTCTGATACTCCTATCATCTCTCTGAATGGTATCTTTAATCCCATTCAAGCAATACTATCAACCAACAACATTACTCTGTGCGCCAGCAAGTGAAAATTTCTAGGCACTTAAGTGTTCAATTCTCTTCCACCTTCAGATCACAAATGGCAGACATGTCAGTCTAACTCTTCAGGTTTAAGAAGATTGAAAAGGGGCAGCTGTTGTACCCCAAAATTTTCCCTCCCATTTTTGAAGAAACTTAATTCAAGAGACCTCCTCATGCTCATGAAGGTCTCAAGTACTCAAGGCTACTCAAGGGTTGACTAGTCAAACCTCCTCCTAAGCAAATGACCTACAACTAGGATTTTGTGTTTCTCAAATAAAATTGAGCCTCTAATGCCTCAATTTAGTTTCATGGTTCCTCATATGCTTCAAGGTACCCTCATGACAAGTTTCAAGCCCTGCATCACAAGTTTGCTCAGTCAATTATTCAGATGATTGAAAATCAAATATATTGATAAAAAGTCAATTGTGGTCAACATACAGTCAAACTTTAAGACTTTTGGTCAACATAAACATTTTGAAGTCATATTCATCATTTGACCAAGGGTTGATCATCATTCATCAAGAAAACTCTTAATTCATCAAAAGTCAAAAGTTACCAAATTAGGGTTTTCTTAAGGAGAAGTCAACTGAACTTTAACCAAGCTTAACTTTCACATGCCTCATAAGATTCTTCTCAACAAAATCTCATTTTAAAGGAAATTCAATATCTCTACAACTTAGTCTCTCTAAGCTCAAGTCCAAAAAATGCTTCATTTGAGAGATATGAGCCAAAACATTATAGGTCATTTCAAAAGTCAACAAAAAGACACTTTTTATCAAGGCAACTTACATAAAGATAAATTATTCAAATGAAAAATGATCAATATAGAGATTGTAGGAGATTTCTTGAGTTTCCAAAAAGTTCAGGATCACCTTCATATGATAAAAATTGAGGGAGTTATGTTTGGTGCAAGTTGAGCAATTTTTGAGAAATGCATGAAACTTACATTGATCAATTTTGAAATTATGGACTAATGGACCTAATTTTTTAAGTTCAAACATGTTCATGACATGAAAAAAGATCCATAAGTCCACTCATGCCTTATCTTTTATTTATTTTTTTATTTTTATTTTTATTCAATTAAATACAAAATAAATTAAATAAAATAGTAAAATAATGAACCAAGAAACATGGGCTTGGTGTTGGATCAAATTCGAGGCCCAAAGACTCTTGGAAATCCATGCAAACGTGGATGACAAGTGTTGAGACATGATCTTCTCAAAATAGAATGTTTGAAAACATGTTTTTTTGTTTGTTTTGGCAAGGCATTGAATACTTGGTCTTTTCCTCTTTTGTCTTGATCTATTTTTCTTCCTCTATGTAAACACACCACATCTAGACACAAAGAAAAAAAGAAATGGCAAGAGAATAGAGTTTCAAAGAGAAAAAATATTCAACTTTGCTTCACAATTAATTCTCAAAGTTTTAGTAACTTCAAAGCGATCCAAGGTCTACAGTCACTTCCTGAAGGTCTGAGAAATATTTTCTGACTCATACCCAATTAATTCACCACCGGAAACGAGCCCAACCACTTGCTCTGATTGGTAAAAAATTGATTTTTTTAAATCATTCATTTCATGTGTGTTTCATAGCTACTAATCATTCAGATCTTCATATGTGAATATTTAGAACAGGTTGAGGTGATCACATGTGAAGATGAATGCCCCAGCGCCTGCAACCCTTTTTTCTGGCTTACCCATTTTACAATTTTCTTCTTAGTTTTCCTTTTTATTTTGTTTAATTAATTTATCTTTTCTTTTAATTAATTTTTAATTAAAAAATCATAAAAATATAACAAAATCATATTTAGACTTTTAATATATTAATTTAATTTTAGACAATATTTTCCTTAATTCATTAATTAGACATAGTTTTTTTATAATTAATTAATTATTTAGTTCAGGTTTAAAATCTATTTATTTTATTTTTCAAATCAAACCAAAAAAATGCACAAAAAATTTAATTTCTAATCTTTTAGATGTTAAGACTTTAAAAAATAATTTCGCAAATATTTTTGTTTACTTTTGCCATTTATTTTCTTAGAAACGATTGTATAGGTCGCATGAGTTTTTTGTAATAGCTTAGAATTAAAATTCCCACAAAGTTGTAAATATTTTAATTCTCCCGAAGCCATGTAATAGTTGTAGGTCTTTACTTTCTCGCATTTTATTTTCTCGCACTTAAACTTTGTATGCCTTGTATGTATATATAATTGTCAGTTAATAGGATTGTATGGAAAGTAATAATCAAATGCTAGAAAACCCTAATGCAAGACAAAATAGCCGAATCAATACACTTGCACATTTGCACCTCTAGGGTAACCTCCCACTGTTGCTTTTGGAAAAATAACGGTCATGTCCCTCGAACGTAGGGATGCTTTAGCAAAGATGTGTGAGCAACCCCTTCATAATTGGTTTTAAATGATAGCAAATATATGTGAAATAATCAATAAATGTTATCTACATATGTGCATTATAAAAATATAGTATAATATGTTTAAAATAAGTTAAAAATATGTTTTACACATAAAACATTGTTATGAGTCGACACAAACTGTTTTGCATCGACACATCCTCAAGCAAAGAATCATAGAAACGATTCAACTTCAGTATGAGTCGACACATCCATGCAATGCATCGACTAATAACATGTTGATGCCCATGGAATTCTATCTTCAACTATTATGCATCGATACACAACCTCGTGCATCGAATCATAACATATTGATGCCCCTGGAATGCTATCTTCAACTATTATGAATCGACACATAACCTCATGCATCGACACATAACATATTGATGCCCCTGTAATACAACCTTAAACTTTTATGCATCGATACAAAACTTCATGCATCGACGCATGATATGTTGATGTCCCTAGAAAACATTTTTGAACTTGTATGCATCGATACATAACATCATGCATCGACTCATAACATATTTTGTGTTAAAAAATTAAAAGTTCAATCAGTATGTATCGACACATACGTGTTATGCATCGACTCATGTAAAATAGTTGGTTCTATAATATGTTATAATATCTGCTTGCATCGACTCATAACAACATGTATCGACTCATCCTGTATTTCATAATTAACATGAGTCGACTCATGCTAACAGGCATCGAATCATAATATGTTTTTCTGTTTCTAACTGTTTTCTGTTACATATATAAGCAAGTGTTTTCAGCAGCAAAAGTAATGACACATCATTACAATTGTGTGCATCAATAGTGAGCAGCAAGAAGCCTGGAAGATACTTTATCTTCATCATCTTCTCAATCATCTTAATTCAACAACAACAACGAAAATCAAACTTCTTTGTTCAATTGGATCAAGAGATCAAGAGATAATGTTCAGTTGTGCATTCAAGGGATCTCAGCTGGGTTGAAGATTTTAAATGGGGCTTCGAGGAAAAACCAAGGGGTTTGTCCTTCAAGAACAGACGGGTTCTTGAGGGTTTGTTAGTCACTGTCGCTCAAGTCGGATTCAGCCGTAGCGAGGAGTTTAGAAATCAGAGGGATTTTTGCAAACAGGTCATGGAAGCGGAGGATCGATTGTGGATCTTGCATGGAATCTTGATACGGCTCATATTAAGTGGAGGTTCTTACAAGAAGAAGACGATCATATGGATTTTTTCCTGTCTGTGTAGTGTAACCTTGTATTCAAACATTCAAGAAATTATTATAAGAGTTCTTAGTTTCAATTCTGAAATTGAGAGGGAGACATACCCATACGCGAGGACGACAGTGGTGAACTTCCTTACCAAACTGCATGCGTATTGTTCTTTCTTTCTCTCTATCTCTTTACATTTTCCATAATTTTGTGATTCAATTGGCTTGCTGAGTTCTTTGGTTAATGATAAAATAGTGGTTCAAATACTTTCATCAAATCACCATTATTAAATCATGAAACAAGCATACGGCAACCGTTTGACAAATTTTTTAACAAAATTTAATTCATTGGAAACACTGCTTTAGTGATAAGTGCATTAAAAATGTTACGTAATCTGTGTTGTATATTCATCCATTTCATCTAATAAAATCCAACAAGTTTTTCACATGTTCGGTTTTCTAGTAGTCGGTTTAAAATAGATGGAAGTTGATTCAGGATATTAATTTTCCGCTGCTTTCAACAAACTTTGATAAAAGATTTTAAATCCTTGAAGAATTAGGAGGTGATCTATTCACCCCCCTCTCGATCACTTGCCACACCGTCTAACAAGTGGTATCAGAGCGCCAGTTAGCTGAGGCTTTGTGTCTACTAGTAACACTATGGCCTTTGAACCAAAGGGGGCGTATAATGGAGCTCCTGTTTTCAATGGTGAAAACTATGGCTACTGGAAAGACTGTGTGATACGGTGGCAGAACCGACTGTTAATACTGGTTTGCATTTTGTATTCGCAAATGTCACGGTAAGTAAGAGTCGCCGCCGACTTTTATTTCATTCAACTAAGGAAAGAAAAAAGAATAGAAAAACCTTTTTCGAGAATATTTCTGAGTACATGGGGTAGATTATAGAAAGGGAAGGTGTTAGCAACCTTTCTATCCATGGTTTTCCATGGGCTCTTAGGTACTTTGCTCATTTTTAAAATTGCTTGTCTGTGCTTGTTTTGAAAAAGTTTTACTTCGTGATAACCCTTGTCTCAGTCCTCAAGAGTGTGACGAAGTTGTTTTGAAAATCATTTGAATGTGTTTGGGTATTCCGCTCTAGTGATCAGTCAAGTAAAAGGAGATTGGGACACTAAACACCCTAATCCCATCCCTTACAAGGAAATCGTGATATCCCTGATTCCCTACTTCAAAGAGATCACCTTTGAGCACTTCCCTAGGGAAGAAAATCAGTTGGATGACGCCTTGGCAACCATGTCTTCAATGTTCAAGGTCAGATGGGACAACGAAGCCCTTATGATTACAATTGAAAGATTCGACGAACCTGCACATTGTTGTGAGCTCGACGCTGATACCGAAAAGCCATGGTATTATAAGGTGATGAGATACCTTGAAGCACAAGAGTACCCTGAGGGGGCATCCATCAACGACAGAAAGTTCTTACAAATATTTTCAGCCAAATTCTTCCTAAGTAACGGAATATTGTATAAGCGCAACCATGACTCTACTCTACTCTGATGTGTGGACAAGAAGGAGGCAGAGGAAATTATGGAAGACATGCATGATGGTCTCTTTGGCACTCACTCAAGAGGACATACGATGGCCAAGAAGATCTTGAGAGCTGGTTATTATTGGTCAACAATGGAGACTGATTGCCATCAACACTATAGGACTTGCCACAAATTCCAAATCTATGCCGACAAGGTCCATGTGCCTCATATCCCTCTGAACATCATGACCACTCCGTGGCCATTTGTAATGTGTGTCATTGACATGATTGGGAAATCAAGCCCACCGCTTCCAACAGACATCGCTTCATTCTGGTCGCTATTAACAATTTCACCAAATGGGTCAAAGCCGCTTCTTTCGCCTCAGTCACCAAGAATGTGGTAGCCAGATTCATCAAACATAACCTCATCTACCGCCATGGAATCCATGAAAGGATTATCACCGACAATGGGACTAACCTCAACAATGATATGATTACTGAGATTTGTACTCAGTTCAAGATCAAGCATCACAATTCTTCTCCATATAGACCTAAAATGAATGGTGCAATTGAAGCATCCAACAAAAACATTAAGAAGATTGTGTAAAAGATGGTAGTAACCTATAAGGATTGGCATGAGATGTTACCATTTTCTCTACATGGCCACCGTACTTCAGCTAGAACATCAACTGGGGCAACTCCCTTTTCTCTAGTCTATGGCATGGAAGTTGTTTTGCCAGTGGAAGTTCAGATCCCCTTACTAAGGATTATGAATGAGGCAGGTTTAGGCGAAGACGAGTGGGTTCAGACAAGATTAGATCAGTTGAACTTGATCGATGAAAAACGACTGGCTGCTGTCTGTCATGGTCAGACGTACCAAAAATGGATGATCAAGGCTTTCAACAAAAACGTCAAGCCTCGAGTATATCAAATTGGTGACTTGGTGATAAAGCGTATCATTCTGCCACGAGGCGACCCCAGAGGTAAATGGACTCCTACCTACGAAGGGCCATTTGTTGTTAAGAGAGTTTTCACTGGAGGTTCCATGATATTTACTACCATGGATGGTGAAGACTTCCCACATCCTATAAATGCGGACATAGTTAAAAAATAATACGCATAAAGGACCCGCTAGGTTGACACACCTAGGAAAAATAAGGGCATCCCGCAAACCAAAAGGTTTGGGCAAAACTTAGAGATATATGAAAAAGATTGTACACTTGACAAGTTGAAAACCCGAAAGGGCGACTTGGACAAAAATGGGTATCCTGGTGGGCTGAAGACCCGAAAGGGCGGTCCAGGAAAAAAATTAAGGATTGAAAGCGTATGACTATGTCACATGGAATCACCAAAGTCAACTTTATCACCAAGATCCGAGTTCAAACGGTCCAAGGTCAATCCAATCAACTTCTGTCAACGACAAGGGGCATTCGAAGACATTGGGGAAATAGTAGAGTTGGAATGCAATGAGATCATTTCCACATGGCTATTTGTTTTGTTTTCAAATTTTGTTTTCCATTCGACGATTTCCTCTTACTAGGATCTCCGTCTCTTTGTACAAAAAATGCCTATTCATGGGCAAAATATCAATACAAATATACTTTGAAGTGCAAACTTTTTTTTTGTTTTGAATGAAAAAAATTGTCTAATGACTAAAATTGAACGAACATATGCATATGAACATAATTAAAACTATTTGGCACATGTGTCCTACTAAGCAGCAGTAATGTATTTAGAATACCCCTACAGAGTTATTCCATTAGCATTATCCCTACAAGAACGGCTACAATAAACCAATCTTCAACAAAGTTACCTACACAGTCTCTTTGCACAGGTTGATCCCCAACCAGAGTCTCAATCTCTTGGCAGCTCTCTCCCTAGCTAAGTTGATCCTACAAGTAGAAGCTTTGTGGATCTCATCCTCAAAGAACTTGCCTCGTCAGCAGTTCATTTAGTATTCATCAACATGGTTTATTTCCCCAACAGGTTTTATTTCCCCGACAAACAACGAGTAATATAACTCCCCAGCCGAGTCTGTATTCCCCCGGCATAGTCTATCTACCCCAGCTGAGCCTGTTATCCCCAACTGAGTATATCCTCCCCAGCTGAGTGTATCCTCCCCAAGCTGAGTCTATCCTCCCCGACTGAGTCTACACTCTCCAGCTTGAGTTTACCTTTCATACTATTGTAAATCATAGGGCCACAACCCCTAATCCCCAGTAAAGTCGTCAACAAAACCTTTACTATCTCCAAAAGCTACTATAAAGCCTGAACCCGACCAGATAATAGTATAAATTTTCCAACTACTATAAAAACTGGACCCGACCAGATAATAGTTTAACTCTTCAAAGATATAGAAGAACCTAGACTCAACCAGGCCAAGGTTTAACTTCTTTTCCCCAATAGAGTTTGCCTCTACCCCATCAAGTTACTGTAAAGCCTGGATCCGACCAGATATCAATTTTCAACTACATATTTTCAAGTAAGTTATTGTGAAGCCTAGATCCGACCAGATAACAATTCCCCTCAGAAGTTTGTTGTAAAACTTGGAATCCGACCAGATAGAAACTAATTCCCAAGCAAGTAACTGTAAATCATGGACCCGACCAAATGTCAGTTCAAATTTATCTCTTAAGAAAAGTTTATTGCAAAGCCTGGACCCGACCAGATAACAATTAACTTCATCCACCTCAAAATCTGTGAAGCCTGGATCCGATCAGATATCAGTTTTCAACATTCTCCTATTCAAGAAAGTTATTGTGAAGCCTGGAGCCCGATCAGATAACAATTAGCTACAATTCCCAGCAAAACACTATGAATGCTGGACCCGACCAGATAATAGTATAGCTTTTCAAAAAACTATGAAGCATGGACTCGACCTGATAGTAGTTGCCACTTCAAGTTACCATGAAGCCTGGACCCGACAAGATATCAGTTCAACTTCATCCATTCTAGCAAGTTATTGCGAAACCTGGAATCTGACCAGATAACAGATAACTTCCTTATCCCCAGCAAGTTATTGTGAAGCCTGGACCCGACCAAATAACAGTTCAATTTCAAGAAATCTTCTACGAAGTCTGGAATCCGACCAGATAACAATTAATTTATTCTTCCCTAGTAAATTATCGTGAATCCTGGAATCCAACCAGATAGCAATTGAATTCCTCATCCTCATCAAATACTGAAGCATAGATCCGACCAGATAACAGCTGACATTCAAGAGATATTCCCCAGCGGAAGCATTCTTTCAACCAAGTTTGAAGAGACATATACTCTTCATCCCCAACAGCGATCCAGGATTCAACTTCCCAGGAACTCCTCAGCAGCATCCAGGGATTTATTTTCCCGGATAAACATGCATCTCACATTCATACATCATATCATATACATACAAAATGCATTTAACACAATTCACCTTGTGAATATCATGCATACATCTGCATTTTCACTAACCCTTTTTTCCCACAGGTGAAACATAAAGTTTTATAATGAGTCGACCAAAGATTTGTGCTGATACTTCTTCTAGTGTTTACCAACATTCCTCCAAATGGAATATATAAGCCCATTCTCAATCCATCTTCGAGTGCAAATTTCTGGGCACTCTAGTATTCAATCATCTTCCACCTTCAAGTCATGAATGAAGGATCCTCCAATCTAACTCTTCAGGTTTAAGAAGATTGAACAGGGGCAGCTATTGTACCCCAAAATTTTCCCTCTCATTTCTCAAGTGATCTCTCACAAGATCTCCTTTGGTTTAAGACTGCATAAGGCTTGATCAGCTCAAGACACCTTCTCAAACATTGATGACTGAAAATTAGGGTTTGAGTTTGCACAAGGACAAATGGAATTTTAATGCCTCATATGACTTTCATGGATCATTTTGGACCCTAAATATTGCTCATGTCAAGTTTCAAGTCTTGGATCACATTTTTGCTCAGTCAATTGATCAGTTGACCTAAAATCAACTTTATTGGGGGAAAAGTCAACTATGGTCAATTTACAGTCAAACTTCATAATTATTTATCCATATCAACATCATGAACTCATATATGTCATTTGATCAAGTTTGGATCACAATTCCTCAAGAAATTTGATCATATCATCAAAAGGGCAAAATGGTCAAAATTAGGGTTTTGACTGAGAATGGGCAATTTCTGATTTTGACCTAGCAAATGATTGATTGTTTTAAGTTATGATCTCAAGGTTTCAAATACTTCATTTCTACCTAATGGCATGTCTCAAAACATCTCTCAAGATTAATTGAGTGACAAATGAATTTCAGTCAACTGATGAAAAGTCAATTGTACACTGAAAAGTCAAACTTTGACTTTTTGGTCAAAATCAAGTATCAAAGATAACAATTCATCAATACATGTAAAAATATGAAACTTGTTCATCAAGAAATAAAAAAGTCAATATTTCATTTTGAAAAGTCAAAATTTCTAAACTTAGAAATTTTTCTAAGTGTTGGAAAATTCATATTTTTTCACAACTTTGAGCCAAATTTCCACCATGATGTAAGATGATTCAAAGGAAACTTCCAACATGAAAGTTGTATATCTCAATGAGATATAAAACATTGTAGAACACAACTTTTTCTATAAATGCATGGATTTCAAGTTATGATTTTAAGAAGACATGTTCATGAAACATGGAAACTTAGTGAAATTTTGCCCTAGTTTAGGCAGGATTTTGACCTAACTTCATGGTAATTTTCCACATAGTTACAAGATGAATCTTCAAAAATGTCCAACATAGAGGTTGTAGAGGATTTTACAAGCTTTCAAAAATTTCCAAGAACTCATTGAGATCATACTTGAGCAAGGAGAATTGAAGGAGAGAAGTTAGGGTTTCATTCTCGAATTACAAGTCATTTCTTGATGAACACATAATGCAATTTCAATGCTAGACTGTATAATCTTGCTTTTCAGGACTTCTAACTTTTGTATTTATCCATCATTAATGGACTACACAAATATTTGAGCTATAATCCAAGTGGTTTAAGCTTTATCCAATTCACATTGCCATTTTGGAAAGAAAGTGAAGAATGCCATTATTGAAAAGCAAGCTTTATGCACAAAGTCAATTCTTGAGCCTCTAACTTGTTCCCTCTGACCATACTCGGTCTACAAAGTCAGAAGCAAACTTGTTTAAAGCATAACCACTCTACATTAGCAAGTAAACAAGGCATTGAAACTTGGATTTCTCAAAAATCACATGTTGAGTTTAAACATTTATTTTTGAATTCTGATCAACAACAAGCTTCCAAACTTGTTGCTTATAAAAAGAGTCACTATTTGTGAGCTTACACACGAGCATTAACACCCTGAAACACTCCAAACTCCCTCAAACTAGAAATTGCCCAAAAACTCCATTGTTGTGCAGTTTCTGGCCTTGAACTCCAAACTCATATTTCCCTCGTGTGTTTCTTGGCCTTTTGGTTCCTAAAGTTCCTATACATCAAATATAACTTATCCCTGTCTCTGTTGCATGATTGTAACTCCATTTCCATCATCCTCCATAACCAATAACAGAGCATTGCAGGTTGAGTTCTCCAAGCCATTCCAGCCATCCATTGCTCAAGCTAATCATTCCATTAGCTTCCTGGGAACTTGAGGAAGCTAACCTGATCATCACAACTCCTTGAAAGCAGCTCAAACTCATTTCACAATTTCCAGTTTTGAGGTACATTTTCAGAACTTCTATCTTATCATTTAGGCATTGTTAGGCTTGCATTTGTGAAGATAAAATGTAGACATCATTGTCCTGAAGCTGTACATGTCCATAGATTTCATTTATTTTGATTGATTTAGGAGAATTTTAGGATTGAATCTCTGAAAATAATTAGGTCATAATTTGGTACTTTTAGAAATTCCCATTCATCTTTGATTTATAGCTTATGATATTTACATGGTTGGATTCGTATGGAAAAATGGAGCAACTTTCATGTTTGTATATTTCATTTTTGTTGAGAAATGGTGAAGTTACAGGATCCACGGCTGGAGGTTAAAGATGAAGTTCATTTCAGGAACTTGTTTTGTATTATGTATTTATTATTTCAGTTAAGTTAACAGATGTACAGCCACCCCAGTAGTAAAGGTAGCGCACGTTTGTGTTGGAGGTCATGGGTTCAACACCCAGCGCTACCTTTTGTGTATTTTCAACATTTTTCATTCTTTTTTGTTTTCAGCTGCAGCGCCTGGGCCCTTATTGTTGGGCCTTCAATTTTTTTTTATTCTTCTAACCCCCTGCTTTACTTTTGTACCCCTTGCCCAATTTCTTTTATTATTTTCTTTTTCTTATTTTTTTTCTTTATTATATTTTTATTACTATTATTATTATTATTATTATTATTTTTGTTAATGAAAAATATAAAAATATTTTTATTTTTATTTATTATTTACACTTATTTATTTTATTTTCGTTATAAAGACAAAAAGAATAAAAACATTTTCTTAATAAATTAATTTCTTTTTATTAATTAATAAATATTTAGAAATAGGTTTAATTATTATTTTCCTTTTTTATTTAAAATTAATTAAGAACTTAGGTTTCTTTTAATAAAATAATTTTCATTTTTATTTTCATTAACTTAAAACCTTTTTTCATAAAAACCCTAAAAAATACTTTTTAACCTATTTTCTTATCTTATTAAATTTAGGTTTAATTTTATTTTTTAATCAATTATTTTTCCCTTTTAGTAATTAGGTTAAAACCCCTTTCATAAAAAACCAAACAAACATCATTTCTTTTCCATTTATCTTTTTGTATATTTATTTTCAATTCTTGTACAATATTCAATATGGTTGTAATAGATAATTAGGTTTAATTTTCTTGCAAATCCCCATTTGTAAATTTGTATAACCCCTCCCCTAATGATGTAATTGCTTAGTAATTTTACTTTCCGCAATTTATCGCTTTAATATAAATGCTAGTAATTAGGGTTTGTATGGAAAGATTAAAATTAACAAGTAGCAAACCCTAATCCAAGATAAACAATGCATGAAAACCAAACACACTTGCACACTTGCGCCCTTAGGGTAATTCCACTTTGTTTCCTTACAAAAATGGTCATGTTATGGATGTGGGATATCTTAGCAAGAACAATCAAAATACAAGATCATAGTCCCTCGATGATGCTATCAATGTTGCCTTTCAAAAAATGATCTTAGTCCCTCAAAGAGAAATGGTAAGATATCTCACAACATTGCTATCATGGCTATACGATGACCCACGCCTGTCCCTTTACATCCAAAGATAAGGCTTCTTACCAAATTAATGGTAAAATAGCAATATCAAAGGAAAGGAAGAAACAAACTAAGACTTTTGAGTAGGTAGATTGTTCCTAGTTGCTTGCTCATTTTCAAATCAAACATCCTTGCTTATTTTCAAAACAAACACAAACACATTCAAAAACACTTTCAAAACACTTTCCAAACATGAAGTATTTTCAAAAGCCCAACACTTTGTATACGTTCTTACGAACGAGAACTATTACAAAGTTTGCCTAAACGAAGGCACCTTTTCAAAATACTTTCAAAAACCATACAAAGAACATTTTCAAACAAAAGCAAGTAATCTAGAAAGAAAATAAGAGCCCATAGATAACTATGGATGAAAAGGGTGCTAACACCTTCCCTTTTCCTATTCTTTTCAGCCTTTCCTTTTTGGATAAAAGAAAAGTCGGTGGCGACTCTTGCTAACCATAACATTTGTGATAAAATGAAAAACATCCAAGTCAGTTCTCCCACCATATCACAGGTATGTTTGAAACCCAAAAAGTTAGGCCACAAGTCCAACATTTCAAGTTTGCACATTTTGCATTTCATGTATTTCCTCAAAATTTCCCAACTTGTGAAACTCATAACTTGCTCAATTATCATCTTTTGAAGGTGATCTTAGACTTTTTTAAAATATAAAGATGTGATCTAAAATTTCTCTTTTGATCATTTTTGCATTTGGAGACTTTATCTTGATGTAAGTTGCCTTGACAAAAAGTATCTTTTTGTTGACTTTTGAAAATGACTTATAATTTATAAGCTCATATCTTTCAAATGAACCACTTTTTGGACTTGAGCATAATTACAAAGTTGTAGAGAATTGAATTTCCTTCAAAATGGTCTTTGGTTAGGAAAAATTTGATGAAACATGTGAAAGTTATGCTTGGTCAAAGTTCATTGACTTCTCCTAAGGAAACACTAATTTGACAATTTTGGTCTTTTGATGATTTGAGGACTTTCCTTGAGGAATCATGATCAACCCTTGATCAAATGATGAATATCACTTCAAAATGTTGATGTTGACAAAAAATCTTGAAGTTTGGCTGTATGTTGACCATAGTTGACTTTTTACTCAATAAAGTTGATTTTCAATCATCTGAGCCATTGACTGAGCAAACTTATGATGCAAGGATTTAAACTTGATATGAACACTATTGAGGACCTATGATGAACCATTAAAACCATTTGAGACCTTTGCAATCCAAATTTCTTTGAGGAGCTCAAAACCATAGTTGTAGCCCCTTTCTTTAGGAGGAGGTTTAACTGGTCAACCCTTGAGATTCTTGAGTATTTTTGAGAACCCTTTGAAAGAATATCTTGAAGAAAATGGGAAGGCAAATTTTGGAGTACAACAACTATCATGAAATTCAAAGAACATTCATGGATGTTCATCCCAGAGCCCATGAATGTTCATCCAATATTCTTCCAATCAAGACGAAAACTAAGCGTTTAATCTAAAAATTCTAAAGAAAACGTGTTGTTAGAGGGATATGACTTACTTGGATAAGAATACCTTGAAGAACTCTAAGGAGAAGTTAAGAGGAGGTAATCCATGCATGAATGGGGAAGAAATGCAGAAAGCTTGAGAATAACAAATGAAACCCTGGGGTACCCTTTTTATAGATGGCTTAGACCCTACGAGATTGCACACAAAAAGTCATCATTAGTTTGGGCCTTTTGGACTCCCCATGAAAAGATGGGATCCCAAAATAACAGCCACATGGTGCAACAAGCAGCCACATGCCCAGTCTCAAAAGGCGAACATATCCTCGAACTTCACACAAAACATTATGCATGAGCACGACGAAGACGTCTCGCGCGAGGTTATGCTCGACTCCATTACTAAAGCATGTAAACGAGCATCGTGCCGCTCACGAGGATGAAATAATACTCGACATCGTGGCAACATCTTGGGGACGAGCATCTCGAAAAAGAGCCCGGGGAGGCTCCCTGCGGCCTATATGTCCCTGACAGGCGCCGAACGAACAACTGACCTATTTGACCTTACAACTTGCGTGTTTACGAGATCCTCGACGCAAGGGAACAACTTGTCCTCGTTAGAGGGTTACGTTGAGATTCTCGAGCAAATTCTCCCCGCCCATGAAACTGAACTTAAGTAATCACCCTTTCACCTCAGGGAAATAACTTGGGGGCTCCTGATCTGTACTAGGACAACACTTGCCCCACCGTTGGGGAGGCCCAATCCACACCTTTGCATAAGGCCCAAAGGCAAGCAACCAAAGTTGGGGACTGTTGGGCAACTCTCCACATGTTCGTTGAGGAACGTAGCCCACGTGTCCATATCATCATCATACTATCCTCCGAGAATAACATGTCCAACTCCTACTTTCTCGAGGAAGTTGACCAGGGGAGAGGCCATGTGTTGGACTCCATACACACGTAAGCCTTGGCAGTCTTCATGTTGGGCCTCATCGTGGCCCAACATTAGAGACCTTGGCCCAAAGCTGGGGCTATAAATACCCTCTCACTTGAGAGGGCCAGGTATTGAATCATTCACACTCTTATACTCTCTTACTTGCAATAAGCCCTGAACTTTACTTTGGCATCAAAGTATCTTACAGGTACTCCCATCCACTTCATCTTTAACTGCTGCTTAACTCATAGCTTGTGGGCTTTGACAATCCATTTTGGTCAGGTACGATCAATATATATATATAAAATCAAAATTCTATAAAAGAACAACAACTTGTGTCATTATTTTTTATAACAAAATCAATCCTTTTTAAAAATTATATTTATTGTCTTAGGTGACATAATATTGTTATACATGAGTCTTTATATTTTATGTAAAAAATCTATTACTTTTCGTGTTAGAAAAATTAAAATTGTCAAAAACAAATGGTATGAAAATATGTTAATTGTCGAAACATGATTTATCATGCTCTTTCACTTTACTTGAAACGCCTTTGAGAGTTATTTGTCCCACATTAAAAACTCCAGCCCTTAGTTCTATTAGCGGGGAAATCTCAATCAAGTCTACACATGCATGTTTACTTACTATCCACCGAAATACCAAAACATCTACTGACCTAAGAGTCGATCTCTCCTCTTGTGAGTCAGTCAAGAAATTTGCAGACATCTCTTTCTTCGCAGATAACCATGCATGCCTAAATATATCAAATAAGACATCTCTAACAAAATCATGTCAATATTTGAATTCTGGAAGCTTTTTGCAATGAATAATGTGTTCCCCAAATGTATTCAAGAACGCTTTGCGACAAACAGGACAAATTTCATCAACAGAAAATAAAGGATTTATAAGTCGATATTTAAAGATCGTACAATACTCTACCGAGACATATTTTTGCCTAGACCGTCAATAAGGATATCAAGGAAAAAATCTTGCGTATACGCTGCTTGCAAACAATCAAAAACCATTTTGTCTTGTGGTTATGTCAAATTTTTAATTCATTTTCTGAACATTTTTACTAAAAAAGGAACTCTCTAAAACATGTCGTGCTTTGGGAGGGACGATGTTTTTTAGTAAAACCGCTAAGGTCAAAATCATCCAAAACTCTGTCGAAACCAAGGTCCATACCATATATCTTACAGTCTCTCAATATATGATCATGTGACACCTAAGATTGGGCCCTAGAAGCCACAAATGCGTATGAGGCAACCTATACATCCAAGTACAAATCTAAGCCCTTAACTTTAATAGGTACAAAAGTCATCCTCCATTAAAGGTCCCCAAAGAAAGGACCTCCATCAACCACGATGTCTTCAACCGCCATTCACAACTCTTTATCAAACTAAATAGTTGTTGTCTCCATATGATTAGGTTAACACATTGTGAGGTCAAAAAAGAGTTTGGAGATACCCATGCAAGAATGAAGTAGAAGAAGCTCTATCTAAGGATCCTTTAGTTGTGGCACAAGATGTATGGGCTTAATAACCCTATTCGCTCTCTTCACGGACAACTCCTTGATAAAACTTCATCTCAACTAACTGCCCCTCCAAACAACTTCATCCCAACATCGGCCTCTCAATGCTTGAAGGAAACAACTCTGCATAAAATTTACTATCGTCACACGAAGGCCAAAGTATCTTCGGTCGGCGTGGTGGTTCAAGTCGCCCCACGAAAATTCATATTTTCGATCATTTTGTTTGATTTTCTTAATTCGCGTGCTTTGATCTTTTTCATTTTAGTCTGTGTATTCATTAGTTAATAAGTTTTGTTTTTGACTTGTTGTAAATCTATAGGTTTCATATCTATGTCATTCTTGTTATCACAACTTTCAGAATTTTAGAATTAAAAAAAAAAAAGAGAATGGTTTAAGAATTATAGTGATCATTTAAAAAAATAATAGTAAATTCTTAAGAATGTGCTTTTAGAAGATTGGTATGTACTAAAATAATTTGAAGATATGCTCTCTCCTCTAAAATACATTTTGATCAAATTTTAAACTAATTTATTGTAGTTGTCATTATTATTGTCCTCACATGTTAAATTTTTTTCCAAAAGCACCCTATATTATAATGTAAATATTCTCACCATTCTATAATGAGTGATTCAGCATACCATTTCACATATATTAAAAAAAATTATAAAAAAAAGAGAATAATATTTTTACTATTGTATTTTTAATCATGTATTAGAAATGATGAAGTTTTAATTAATTAAAGATAAAATTAAAAAAAATATATTGAAAGTTAACATAAATCATTCATTCTAGAACACTATTTTACTCTATATAAGTGACCTCATTGTGAGACGGAGGAAGTATATGAATATCGAATGTTGTATGTATATATATATTCACTGGAAAAAGATAATATAAACTATACAATTTTATCTGTAACAGCACAATACTCAACCATTTTAAAGAACCATAAAGAAAAACAAAACTAACGAGGTTGTCCTCTAACTTTTTCGTGTGACTGAAGAAGCATCTCAACAACTTGACTCATAGATGGTCTCTCATTCATGTCATCTTTCACACACTTCAAAGCAACTCTAACCAAATTCTCAACTTGATTAACATCATATTTCCCTTCCAAATTCCCATCAACAATCTCCTCAATCCAAACCATAGTCGTAGGTGCATTTTTCACTTTATCCATAAACCAGCTCACCATTCTTTGATGCTCTATACCTCCACTATTATCAAGACTATGGATTTCCATTGGACTTTTTCCACTCACCATTTCAAGCAACACAATCCCATAACTATAAACATCAACCTTAGAAGTGATTCTAAGATTATAAACCCATTCTGGTGCCATATAGCCTCTTGTCCCTCTAATCCTTGAAAAAGCTGAACTAACACGTTCATCTCTATTCAAAAGCTTTGATAAACCGAAATCAGCTACTTTTGGTTGAAAATTTGTGTCTAGTAGAATATTTTGAGGCTTCACATCACAATGTAAAACCCATTCTAAACACTCTTCATGTAAATAGGCCAAGCCTTTAGCTGTTCCAAGAGCTACATTGAACCTTTTGTTCCAATCAAGTGAATTGGAAGAAAGCTTTTCTGCTAAAGAACCATGTTCCATGAACTCATAAACCAAAATCCTATGCTTCCCTTCGACACAATATCCCCACATATCAATCAAGTTCATGTGGTTCAACATACCAATAGTGCTTATCTCGGCTAGAAACTCGGCTTCTCCTTGATCCGCTACATTTAATTGTTTAACAGCTGCAACACGATCATCATCGAGTATAGCTTTGTAAACAACCCCTCCTCCTCCTCGACCGATCTCTTTAGTGAAACCCTCGGTCGCGATTTTTAGTTCTGAGTAGGAAAATCTTTGAAAACCTGTCGCGGATAGAAGGTGTCTTTGTATTTGATCAACATTATCACCATGATTCTTATTGGTTCTAAACAAAAAGAACCAAACAAAGAAAACTATGGAGATTTCAAACACTCCTATTCCATATGCAACCCAAGTTAAGAAACTCAAAGTTGAGTTTTTACTTGGTTTCTCATAGAATCTATTCAAGGTTTGCGACGAATTTTCAATGGAACACTTCATAGGTGTATGTTTAACTGGCATAGTTGAATCTAACAAAGTAACTCTTGGCAATTTCAGATAAACATCTCCATCAATATTATGAGAATCTCTTCCATTGACCAACAATGATTTAGGAAAACAATCATAAGTAGAATCGCGGTTGAATTTGAATTGAACACCTTTGCATTTCTCACAAAGATCCAAACATACTTGTTGACATTGCTTCACGCTTGTAACTTTTACTACTTTCAGATCATAGCCATACAATTCCATGTTTTGAAGATGAAGAAAACCGAAAGACTCACCGTGATTACAAGAAAGATCAGAAGGTTTAAACTCAGGCTCACACCCTTGTCTCCAATCATTACCATTCTTCAACTTGTAACCTTTTAAACAATAACATGTTCTTCCATTAACAGGATGATAAGTACAGATGCCATTTTCTCCGCAAAGACCGTGAACCGAACACGGTTCAGGAAAAGCTTGCCATGATACTTCCCATGTCTTAGTTTTCTCATTGAAGCTGTAAGCACGGAAGTTACCATCATGGTCCATTTTGAGTAATCTCCGAACTCTTTTAGGATAATCACTCGTGAAAAATTCGAATGCATCAGAGGATATAAAATGACCTAAAGAATCGAGTTGCGCGGTTTTAGAAACATTATAGGTTGATCTTCCTGCATCAATTGGTAATTGCCAAGGTGCTGGCCAGTAGACGCTAGATAACAAAGGACCTTTGAAAAGAAGACGAAGAGCGTTGTCGTTGTCGAAATATAGTTTATAGAAGCCTGTGGAATAGTTTTTTTCGCTTTTGGATGAAATTAAGCTTGCCTGTTCTGTAACTTGTTGGCCAAGTAAAAGTGTATCCGTTGGAGAATCAAAACTTTGCCAAATGACAGTAACGTTGCTGTTAACCGTTTCGAGGACAAGGTTACCGTTGTTTCGAAGCTTTAACTGTAAAGGAAAAGGAGAAGTATTTGAAATAGACCAGGGTGATTTTTTTCTTTTTGCATCGGTTAAAATGAGGTTACCGTATTTAGAAAGTGAGAGTTTTGAGTATTTTCCGTTTACGGGTTGGTCTCGGTTGGCCATCCAAACAACCAACGGTTGTTTGGATTTTGTGAAGTAGACGGAGAAACAGAAAGCGTTGTCTCCGACCGGGAAGAAACCCGCGGAGAAATCGCGGTTGGATGAAACGAGGGTGTCATTTGGTTTCTCAACTGAAAGAGATGAGCCTTGTTGAAGTGTGTTTGTTGTTGATGATAATGAAATAGTATTGGTGAATAAGAAGAGAAAGAAGAAGAAGCAGCAGCTTTGGATTTTCATGGTTTGATGTTACGGCAGATTGAATAGGCATGAAATAATGGAGAGGTTGATAATGCTTATAATATGTAATGAGTTTGGTTTCATCTTTCCACGAACAATACATATATCAACTTGCCATTATTTGTTATATTTTTGATTCAATGTTTTGATACTTGACTTATGCAATATCTTTTGTTAGTACTTATAATAACAAGTTGAATCAATTCTATATTTAATCTCACTAGATGCTAAAATTTCATATTCATATGTATTGTAGAAAAAGAAATATATACAATAGAATATATTAGAATGGTAGTTGTAGAAAGAGCTAGTTGAATTGATCAGTTACCTGTTTTTTCTGCCGTGGTTTTTTGGTTCATGGAGAACCATTTCCATGTTCGCTAATACTAACTATTTTACCGCTTAGTTCAAGCAAATATTGCTAGTGTCACACTCAGTTAAAATATTAGGTTCTAGAACCTCGATGATGTAAGGTGGTGGTGGGAGGAGGCTAAACTAACTTGAACTAGAAGGTTCTAAATAAAATTTTAAAAGAATACACACGTGGTCAAGATATATAATCCATGCATTCAAACAATATGCTGACATGGAGCAAAATTAAAATATACTATTTCACTTGACTGTTTTAACTTTCTGTTTTTATAGATAGAGATAGAAAGGTTATTATGCTCGTTTTATTCTAAATAACTAATGGTTGATAGGTAATGGTTGTTAATGTTTTGAAATTGATAAAACAGTTAAAATCACTTTAGAAAAATCATTCATAATTTAATCATATTAAAAATTTTGATGTGTGGAACAAATTTGAATTACACTTTGACTAGATAAAGAGGAATATGAAGAATGAAATAATTAAGTCATAAATTTTTTGTTGATTATATTATTAACTTTTTATTTTATTTTATTTGGAATAGGAGAAATTTATCATGAATCCACTCATTGTTGTTGTTTCTGTTATTGCTGTTGGGTTAGCCGTCGGACTTGCTTCTATTGGATGTGGAGTTGGTCAAGGCACAGCTGCAGGGCAAGCTGTAGAAGGGATTGCGAGACAATCAGAAGCAGAGGACAAAATACGAGGTACTTTATTACTTAGTCTGACTTTTATGGAAGCTTTAACTAATTATGGGATGGTTGTAGCATTAACTCTTTTATTTGCCAATTCTTTTGTTTAAAAAAAAAAAATACATCTTGTTTTTTTCATGGACTTTTGTTGTTGCTGTTGCTTCTTTTTTTCATTCTATTTAGATTTTGCTCCTACAATTTTTTCTTCATTCGGATTAACATACTATTTTTCTTCATTCGCCTTCTTCCGTCCCTTTTTTAGTCCACTGACCCCTTTTTGAACAAAGACTAATGACAATCAAATAAATGGTTTCAAGCAATAAAAATAATAAGGAAAAAATAAACTCACTTTTTTTGGAGTTTGATAAAATGACACTGACACTATTTTTTATTTTAAAATATGTATTAATTTTACCTTAACATATATATACCAACGATAATTATTAGTGACTAACAAAGAATCGTAGGCAAATTTCATCTATACATACAGTTTTTGGCTGTCACTAGAAATTAAAAATTATAGAGGATGTCAGTGACATTAAATACACCTCAGAGGAGGTTAATATATATTTTAAAATTATATGATGGGAGAGTGTTGGTATTATTATAATAGATCTCAGGGGAGGTGAGTATGATTTCTCCAAATAATAATAGGCATGAACACAAAATCTACTTTCGATCAAATCGATCTATGTCTGAGGGAGACAACAACACTCTGATTCACTATACTTCAAAATTTATTACAAGAGATTACAATATGAGGTACAAGAACATAGTCTTTGGAGTTTCCTTATATCCCAAGTGTTTTTCAGTCTCTCGAACTCTCAATATAAGAATCACACAAATCCAAGGTGTTTAAAGTGTTTTCCAATCCCTTTGATAACCACAAAAACCTGTCAAATCGCTAGAATATAATTATAAGAAATTTACCCTTTGCTTCTTACTAGAATGTATACCTTATACAACTTCTGTAACTTGTATTACAATAAATGAGAGAAACCCATATTTATAGCTATCAAAATCTTAACAGGCACAAGCTATGTCAGCACCAAAATATATATTTTTTCACTTGAGATTTTAAGGCACATTACGACAATTCTCCAGGTTGACTTTAAATTGACCGTTATGTCAATTTTACCACCAACCATCTTACAACTCTCTCTGAAGTGTTACGTGTGTTTTTTATTCGATTTCATTAGACGTGTTGAAATGTTAGTGACGCTTGTTTCTGTGAATGCATTTGCCTCTTATATAGATATTTTACATGATGTCAAAACTAGGATAAATTTAGTTATTTTGTATATTAAACGATATTTCTGAGTCTTTATATCCACTCTTGCATTAGGGATCTTAGAATGCATCTAGAATAGGTTTGAAAAGGTTGTAAAAAAGTATCATGCATCAAAAATAATTTTCTACATAAAATTCAGTAGGATATGTCAACAAATCCATACTATGTGTCGACACATGTAGTTCAATAATAAAGTTTATAGGCTCTGGAACTATGTGTTATTGGAATGTCTATAATTCCCAATACTTATTCTTTAATAGGGCCTTTTGGCATTTTCATTTTTAGTATAAATATGCTACCTAGGCTATCAATATTGTAACTCATTTATTCCTCTATTTGATATACAATAGTAGTCCTCTTTGTTATCATTCATTGCTCATTCTTCTTAACCTCTTTCATTACCTTGCACCAACAAATTGGTATCAGAACACTTGGTTCTGTTTTTCCTGGGAAACACAAGTGATTGTGAGCTGTGTGTTTGATTTTGGTTCATTGATTTTTTTTCCTGTTGAAATCTTTAACAAAAAAATCTGAACATAATCTGATTCTGTGGGTTGGGAAACAGTGTGTTTGAAAATCTGAAAAATCCGTGCAAGGTTTAAAATGAGTGGAGACAGTAGTTTGAACACCAAAATTCCAGTTTTTAATGGCAAAAACTGGAACAGATGGATGATACAAATGCGTGTGTTGTTTGGTGTGCAAGATGTTTTGGATCTGGTTACAGATGGTTATGTACCAGTTGCAGCAGATGCAACTGAAGAACAGAGAACTGCTAAGAGGATGATGAGGAAGAGGGACCAGAAAGTTCGGTTCTATATCCATCAGTGTGTGGATGAAAGTGTGTTCGAGAAGATTGCTGATTCAACAATGTCAAAAGGGGCATGGGATTTAATGGTGAGATGTTACGGTGGTGACGCATCAGTAAAGAAGGTGAAGATTCAATCCCTACGAAAGCAATATGAGAACCTCAACATGAAGAGCAGTGAGAAAGTTTCTGAATATATCTCCAGAGTGATTCTGATCACTAACGAGATGAAGGCGTGTGGAGAAACTCTGTCTGAACAGGTAATCATAGAGAAGATTCTGAGGTCGCTTACTCCTCAATTTGATTACATTGTTGTTTCTATTGAATATTCTAAATATCTGGAAACCATGAGAATAGAAGAATTGCAAAGCATCTTAGAAGCATAGGAGTTACGTCTGTCTGAGAGAACTTCTGAGAGGGAAGTTGAGCAAGCTCTGAAGGCTTCTTTTGTCAAGAAAGACCAGAAGCAGAATAAATGTGGTGATAGATTCCAGAAGTCAGGAGCCTCAACTTCTGATGATAAGAAATATCATAAAGGAAAGGAGAGGCATGACAAAAGGAAGGTTCAATGTTACTCTTGTAAACAATTTGGCCATTTTGCCAAAGATTGTAGGTTAAACAAGGAAATGAAATCAAAAGAATCATATATGGCTAAGAGAAACTCTGATGATGAACCTGTACTACTAATGGCTTTTGATTCTGGTGGAAAATGCTCAGAAGATTGGTGGTATATGGACACTGGTTGTTCAAATCATTTAACTGGAAACAAACAATGGCTGACAGACTTTGACTCTAGAAGGAGAACAAAGAGCAGATGTGCTGACGATAAGTATCTTAATGCAGAAGGTATGGGAGATGTCAGAGTTAGTGTGAAGAATTTGAAAGACATTCTGATTAAAGACGTTTGGTATGTTCCTGGTATTAGAAGCAATCTGATGAGCGTAGGTCAGCTGATTGAGAAAGGTTTCTCAGTTGTTATGAAAAACAATCTTCTAACGTTGTATGATTCTAATCAGAAGTTGATTATGAATTCTGAACAAGGAGGCAATAGAACATTCAAGGTGAATGTAGAAACAGCTGAAGCAACATGTCTTAGTGCAGAAGGCGCTGAAGGTAACAATAATTTGTGGCATAAGAGGTTGGGGCATTTGAACTATAGAAGCTTAGGGCATCTATGTTCTAAGAATCTTGTACATGGTATTTCGAAGATTGTGAAGCCTGAGAAGTCATGTGAGATATGCATGAAAGGAAAGCAACCTAGATTTCCATTTACATCAGAAGTAGCCCCCAGAGCGAAGCATGCTCTTGGAGTAGTACATTCTGATGTGTGTGGACCATTTCCAGTACCTTGACTTGGAGGAAACAATTATTTTGTGTCTTTTGTGGATGAGTTACCAAGAATGAAATGGGTAACACTCATCAAGTTCAAGCATGAAGTGTTTACCGAGTTCAAGAAATTCAAAGTTAATACTGAAAAGCACAGTGGTCAGAAGTTAAAAATTCTGAGAGCGGATGGTGGAGGTGAGTATAACTCTACAGTGTTTCAAAAGTTCTGTGAGGAGAGTGGAATAGAACATGAGGTTACTGCTCCATATACTCCTCAGCACAACGGTCTTGCTGAAAGAAGAAACAGAACTTTGCTTGATATGACCAGAAGCATGCTGAAAGAGAAAAAGCTACCTCACGTGTTATGGGGAGAAGTTGTTGCCACATCAACATATATTCTGAACAGGTGTCCAAAGAAGAAACTAAAGGAAGTTGTTCCTTTAGAGAAATGGACTGGAGATAAGCAGAGTGTCAGTCATTTGAAGGTGTTTGGCTTTGTCTGTTACAAACACGTTCTAGAAGCTAGAAGACAAAAACTGGATGATAGAAGCAAAGTAATGTTGCTGGTGGGGTACCATAGTACAAGTGCGTATAAGTTTATTGTCCAGAAACTAATAAAGTTGAAGTCATCAGAGACATTGTGGTGAAAGAGTCTGAAGCATGGGATTGGAACAAATCTCAATCAGATTCTGGTGTAGTGCCAACACCAGAGTTATCCTCTGAAGATGTTTTAGAAAGTTCAGAAGATGAATCTGATTCTGAAGATCCTGAAGATTCTGAAGATGAGTCAGAAGAAGATTCTGGAAATGGATTTGATTCTGATCCAGATGCTGATGATGATCCAGAATCTGGTGGTGATCATAGTTTTGGAAGGGAAAACTCTGAAGGTGGTAACTCTGAAAGTAGTAGTTCTGGTGCAACTTTAGAACAAGCTCAAAGACCACAAAGAATCAGACAAAAACCAAGAAGGTTTGCAGATTTTGACATGTTGTAGGATAATGAAGTTGACTCTGAAGGAGAA
Source organism: Vicia faba (assembly GCA_948472305.1). Taxonomy (NCBI): domain Eukaryota; kingdom Viridiplantae; phylum Streptophyta; class Magnoliopsida; order Fabales; family Fabaceae; genus Vicia; species Vicia faba. Next base: position 1,051,627,325 of record OX451737.1, read on the forward strand.
GTCGTTCAGTGTGCCATGCTAGTAGATTCTGAACCAGTGGGCATTGAAGAAGCTCTCAAGAAGAAAGAATGGCTTAATGCCATGAAAGAAGAACTTGAGGCAATAGAAAAGAACAAAACTTGGAAATTGACTAAACTTCCAGATAAGAAAAAAGTCATCAGCGTCAGATGGGTTTTTAAGTTGAAACTTAAGCCAGATGGTTCAATTGGCAAGCACAAAGCTAGACTAGTAGCTAGAGGTTTTCTTTAGAAACGTGGGCTAGATTACTTTGAGGTGTTTGCGCCTGTAACTAGGCATGAAACAATCAGACTTGTGATTGCTTTAGCTGCAAATAAAAATTGGCCTTTAATGCATCTGGATGTGAAGTCTGCATTTCTGAATGGTCCATTACAAGAAGAAGTTTATGTGTCACAACCTCCTGGATTTGTGAAAAAGAATCAGGAAGGGATGGTATACAGGTTGAATAAAGCTCTGTATGGACTGAAGCAAACACCTAGAGCTTGGAATCTGAAAATTGATTCGTTTTTCAAGAAGCAGAGGTTTCAGAAATGTGAGATGGAATATGGAGTTTATGTACAACACTCTGATAACAATATGATTATGGTGTGTCTCTATGTTGATGACATTTTTCTAACAGGTAGCTGCCTAGAAGATATAAAGAAGTTCAAAGAAGTTCTGATGAATGAGTTCGAGATGACAGATCTAGGAAAAATGACATATTTCCTAGGGATAGAGATTCTGTACTCGAAGAAGGGTATCATTCTGCATCAGTTAAAATACGAACAAGAACTTCTGAAGAGATTTAAGCTATAGAATTACAAAGTTGTTGTGACACCATCAGAAACCAATCAAAAATTGGATCCTGACTCTGATGGTGATTCTCTTAATTTTACAACCTTCAAACAGTTGGTTGGTTCTCTAAGGTATTTATGTAATACTAGACCTGACATTTGTTATGCAGTTGGATTGGTTAGAAGATTCATGAGTAATCCAAAGTGGTCTCATTTCCAAGATGCTGTCAGAATTTTGAGATATATCAAGGGAACCCTGAGATATGGAGTGTTGTTCCCTTCTGAAAGAAAGACATAATCATAATTAGTAAGTTATTCTGATTCTGACTGGTGCAGAGACAGAGTGGACATAAGAAGTACTTCTGGATACTTGTTTAAATTTCAGGGAGGTCCCATTTCCTGGAGTTCCAAGAAACAGTCTGTCGTGGCTCTGTCACATGTGAAGCTGAGTATATCGCAGGTGTTGTAGCTGCTTGTCAAGCTGTTTGGCTTCTGAATCTCCTGCATGGTCTGAAGGTTGAAGTTGAGGAACCTGTGAAGCTGATGATTGATAATAAGTCTGCAATTGATCTTGCCAAGAATCCAGTGCTACATGGAAGAAGCAAGCACATTGAGACGAAGTATCATTTTCTCAGAAGTCAAGTGCAGAAAGGAGTGTTAGAAGTTCTGCACTGTAGCACTCAGAAACAACTTGTAGATCTTATGACAAAGGCAGTTAAAACAGATCAATTTTTTTGCTTGAGAGATGAAATTGGTGTTGTTAGCTTCTGATAGAATATCTAAATTAAGGGATGGTATTGGAAATATAATTTAGTTAATGTCTGCAATTCTCAATGCTTATTCTTTAATAGAGCCTTTTGGAATTTTCATTTTTTAGTATAAATATGCTACCTAGGCTATCAATATTGTAACTCATTCATTCCTCTATTTGATATATAATAGTAGTCCTCTTTGTTATCATCCATTGCTCATTCTTCTTCTCCGCTTTCATTACCTTGCACCAACATGTGTCGA